>CALNHX010007306.1:0-75966 GCA_940337035.1 Agriotes lineatus
ATTAAGACCAAGAATGAATTATTGATACTGTTTTTTGTACGATTAACTTGATAAGAGGCTTCCACGAATGGGGCCCCCAATTAATCCACTGCGAGTTCCGGTTCAATGGGATTGCCGGGAACTGCCACTTAATAACCCTAACTTGGGTTCAGTTAGTTGTTGGAGTGAAACAAGACTTAACAAACACGAGTATATTGAATAACAACGATTACAAACGTCACTGACGGACCGATGGTTTTTTACAAAAGCTTCAACTGTTGTGACACGCTTGGATTGGCCACGCGAAAATAGCGAATTGCGCGTAACCGTAACACAAAACAACCTGGAAACGTCTTTACCAGGGAGTTAGACCGAAACGCAAACTAGCACACAGCATAGCTGAACTTGCTTCCTCGAGGCTCTGGATCTAACTGACTTTGAATTTACAGCGAGCCGAACTCGCCAATTCAAGGAGGGGCAAGCTCAAACACTATTGGCTGAGGCGATCCTGCGTAGCCAATCGGAGCGTCGCACGTTATTTAGGAAAAATGCTTATTCTAAGAAACCTTAATGCTAAGCTCTCTCAATGAGGCAATTGAACGTAATCCATAAACCCATGATTCCCAAATATGCTAAGTCGGCTTAAGTTCTATTAGAAAATGTATCCATCCGCTTAAAAGCCATTAAGGGAAGCTTACAAATTCCTTTCCAACATTAACAGAGGCAAACAAATACGGCAAGATGCAAATTTGACTTTACCACGACCTTTGAATGAGATAAAACAGTTATGACTTGAATTACATGATTAATTATAATCAAGAAGGTTTTGATGCACGCATCTGTGTGAATCAAACATGCCGCCCCCGAAGTGCCGACTATGGCACGACGTGATTAAATCCCAAAATTAAACTGAAATCTAACACTACAAAATAATCAAATGCATAACAAGAACTAATGACAGATGATAGTCCAAGAGTCTTACAGATAACTTACAACTAGCATGAATACAAGCAAAGAAACAACTAAACCTAGCAAAATGTTCAATTAGCGAAAACTACCAACTAAGAGCAAAGTCAATGTTTATTGCCCTTGATCGCAATGATCGTCTTTGGGTAGGATGTACACTTTACGCACCGAGCGTTTCAGGAGATTCCCTCGGGAATCGCGCACTTGCACCACACGCACAACACCATCCGCTCCTGGATATGTGGCCGAAATGATTGCCAGTGGCCAACGGTAGCTTGGAGATGCCTCGTCGTGGACGAGTACCACGTCGCCCACCTGGGGGCCTAGAGACGTGCTGGAGGACTTCCACTTAGGCCGGCGCTGCAGGAGGTGGAGGTAGTCCCGGGACCAGCGATCCCAAAACTGCTGGGACAGCCGCTGGACCAGCCCATAGCGGCTGAGACGATTTTCCGGTATGCCCTGGAGTTGGGCTTCCGGAAACGAAGTCAGCTTCCGCCCGATCAAGAAGTGGGCAGGAGTAAGGACTTCGGGGAATGAGGCGTCGGTAGGGAGAACACAGAGTGGACGGGAATTTAGTATCGCCTCCACTTGAGTCAGCATGGTGTAATACTCAACGAAAGTTAACTTTGCATTGCAAGATATTCGCCTTAAATAATATTTCAATGACTTTACCCCCGCTTCCCAAATGCCGCCAAAGTGCGGAGAGCGTGCCGGAATAAAATTCCACTTAATGTTATGTTTCGACAATTCTTCCCTTATGCATTGCTCACTAGAGCCTGACAGGATATTTTTTAATTCCGATAGCTGATTTCTGGCACCGGTGAAACAGGTAGCATTGTCAGAAAATATGTTGGAGGGTAAACCGCGTCTGGAGATGAATCTCCTCAATGATGCGATGAAAGCCTCCGTCGTGAGGTCTTCCACGAGTTCAAGATGAATAGCCTTCGTGGCTAAACACACAAATAGGGCTACGTAAGCCTTTACTTCTTTCGCGCCTCGCCCGGATTTGTTTTTTATAAACACGGGACCCGCGTAATCTATCCCGCAATTACTGAAAGGGGGAGAGGGTGTGACACGAGCTTCGGGTAGTGATCCCATCAAGTGTTCATTCATCTTAGGCTTGGCCCGGAAGCATATCACGCAATTGTGTATTACTTTACGTATTAGGTCTTTGGCTCTCACGATCCAAAACTTATCCCGCAATGAGGCCAGTAACACCGAGTGTCCACAATGCAAGAGCCGCAAATGCTCTTGCTTCACGATTAGCAATGACAAAGGGTGACTAGCTGGTAACAAAAGGGGATGTTTCTGATCAAAGCTTAGATTGGAGTTTTCTAGACGGCCGCCCACGCGCAGTAGGCCCTGATCGTCCAGAAATGGGTTTAGAGAAAGCAGCGCACTATTTTTCGGCAATGGCGCTTTTTTAGACAAAACTGCTATTTCTCCGGAAAAGACTTCCGCCTGGGCAATTTTGATCAGGCGGCGAGTCGCGTCCTCCAATTCGTCAATGGCTGGAGGTCCCGACCAGCGCGTTTCGGTGTTTCTGTTTCTCGCGAGACGCAGGCAGTACGCGACTACGCGCTGTAATTTTGTAAAACTGGAATAGCGCCTGAAAAGTTCAAATTCTGGGACGCGATGGTGAAGAGTGGCCACTACTGGGCGCGACTCTTGGGCTGCTAGCTCACCCGAATCAATTTTAACGGGCTGGGGTTTTAAGTCCGCCTGTGACAAAAATTCTGGCCCGTGCCACCACAAGCGTGAGTTGAGTAACTCCTGGGGTAACATTCCCCTGCTAATTATATCGGACGGGTTGCAATTTGTACGCACGTGAAACCATTCTTCCCTATTGCTTAGTTCGTGAATCTCGGACACCCGGTTCGCGACGAACGTCTTCCAATTACTCGCATCCTTATTTATCCAGTGCAGAGTTATGGTGGAGTCCGACCAATAGTACACGCGGTCAAATTTAAATGCGGAGGAATCGAGTATAGTTTTAATCAAACGAGCCAACAGTAAGGCTGCGCAAAGCTCCAAACGAGGCAAGGATATTGTTTTTAATGGAGCGACCCTTGACTTAGCACAAAGCAAATTGGTGGTGACATTACCGCGCGCGTCAACGCAACGTATATACACGGCGCACCCGTAGGCTACAGAACTCGCGTCCGCAAATCCGTGGAGATCTATCGAATTTATGTCATCGCAAATTACCCGTCTCGGAATTGCCAACGAGCCCAAAGAGCGTAATGAAGAATGGAGTTCGTCGTATCTGGAGCGCATCTCCATGGGCACCGTTTCGTCCCATGACAACTTCAACTGCCAAAGCCGTTGCACGAGAAGTTTCAAAGTTAGAACGCTTGGACCAAGTAGTCCCAAGGGATCGAATATTTGAGCCATACGAGAGAGTATAGCCCGCTTGGTAACTGATTTGCAACAGCTAGGGTTTACTCTGTAACTTAGCACGTCCCGCCGAGTATCCCAAAAAATGCCGAGAGTTTTCTCCGTGGCGTCTTCCGTCAAAGAAATGGGCTCCATGCTGCCGCGATCTACACCAATGGCGCTAGCTACTTCACTGTCGTTGGATGCCCACTTTCGCAATTCAAACCCGTACCCCGACAAAGCGCTACTAATTTCGAATTGCGTTTTTATGGCTTCCGCCCTATTTTCAAAACCAGTCAGTAGGTCATCTACATAAAAATCCCGGCTAATTCTTAATGAGGCCTCTGGAAGCGATGCTTCGATTTCCTGGGCGATTTGTATCAAGCACCTAGTTGCTAGGTACGAGGCTGATTTAGTACCGTAGGTGACCGTTAATAATTTGAAGCATTTTACCGCTGAGGTTTTGTCGTCACGCCATAAAATTAATTGGTATTGCGTCTGCGAGGGGTCCACGAGAATTTGCCTATACATTTTGGCGCAATCTGCTTTCAGCACGTACTTGAATTGCCTAAAGCGACAAAGAATTGCAAACAACGACTGCTGGACCACTGGGCCCTTATGTTGAAGGTCGTTAAGCGATACTCCGGAGGAGGACGCACAACTGCCGTCAAAAACAACGCGATGTTTGGTCGTTGAACTGTCCTCCTTTATGACTGGCAAATGTGGTAAATAAAACCGAGGATGAGGAAGGCTCGCTTCGTCGTCCACCTTGCTCAAGTGACCAAGCGACTCGTATTCTTTGAGAAATGCGGAATACGCGGTTTTCAACTCGGGATTTTTTGACAATTTGTTTTCTAATGAATAGAAACGCTTTAACGCTATACCGCGCGAGTCTCCCAGCGATGGAGCATCTTTCCTGAAAGGTATGCTCACGATGAACCTACGCGGCTCCGGCGACGCCCGTTTCGTAGTCGATTGAAAATGGTCTTCGCAAAATTTGTCATCAGCAGAGAGTCGGCCGGATGAACCGTAAGCCCCCTCGATTTCCCAAAATCTCTGAATGCCGTGCTCGATGCCGGCTACACTTAAATGAACTCTATTTGAAAGCATGAGCGCTCGATTTTCGACGTTCATGTTTCCGCCTAAAACCCAACCAAAAAGAGTTTTTGTTAAGAATGGCTTCTCTGGGCCCAATTTCACCTGTCCCTGACAGAGCACTTGCCAAAAGACATTCGCGCCTAATAAAAGATCAATCTTTCCCGGTGTATTACAATCTGAATCGGCTAGCACAATGTTTGGTGGGATCTTCAAATCCCTCAACGAGAAAGCAAGGGCCGGCAGAGGGTCCGTAATTTTGTCTAACACAACACAGCTCAAAATGTCCTCGTAATTCCCGTTGCGGGAGCGGATTCGAACGTTTGCCCTGAATTCAGCGTTCAGAGCCCTGGCACCAACACCCGACAGTGAGGTGATATTACCTCGTTTCTCAATTTTCAAATTTTGACACAAGTCGGCGCTAACTAAGTTAAGTTGGGATCCGGGGTCCAAAAGAGCTTTTGCCCGGGAAAATGACCCGGAGGATCCTTCTACGAATACGCTAACCGTGGACAATAAAACTTGCGCTGGCGCCGCGATTGCAGGACGGCTACAAGCTGCTGAAACGGATGCGACGGGTGCCTCGCTCGGGGAGACGGCCCCGAACTCCCGTGCGTCACTGCTGGATTCTGGCGGTCCAGGACGCGGCGACGAAGTATTTTCGTGCGCGTCGCGCTTTGGACGCAAACACAGTAAAGTATGGTGCTTTTTTCTGCATACGCGGCATCTCGACGATGTGCATTTTACCACGAAATGTCCGGGCTTGAGACAATTGTTGCATAATTTCAAACGACGCGCCTCTTCGATACGAGCGTTTACCGACAATTTTGAGAATGATTCGCAAGCGCTAATCGAATGATTACTATTTTTGCAAAAATCACAAGAGTGATTACCTTGCTCTCTGGCTACATGAGCGCGTGCATGACTTTTTTGCTCGGATCCCTGATTTCCCAAACTCGAACCTATTTTCGCAGCTTCCAGCGAACCTAATAAGTGACTTTTGCTCTCTAAAAAATCTAACAACTCTCGCAAAGTAGGAAATTGTCCGGCATGTTTGCATAATTCCCAGTCAGTCTGCATTGCTGAGCTGAGCTTCGAAACTATGATATGTATTAGTATGGTGTCGACTGTGGGTTCCCCGTACGCCTTTAAAATTTCCAAAATTCTAACTACACTATCGAGCAGCCTTTGAACAGACGAATGTGAATCCTTTTTTACGTTCTCTAAACTGAATAACGCATTTATGTTTGATTTTACGATCAGTTTCTTATTTTCAAATCGCTTGACTAGAATGTCCCAAGCAATGGTATAGTTATCGTTGGTAACTTTTAACGACGAGATTGAACTAGCAGCTTCTGCCTTAAGGGAAGAAATCAAATAGTAAAATTTCTGAACGTTGGTCAAATTAACGTTGTTATGAATAAGCGACGTAAAGGAGTCATGAAATTGAACCCAATTCTCGAATTTCCCCGAAAAGGAAGGCAAATCTAAGGGTGGTAATCTTAATCCAGCGAGCTCTCCTGAAGGGCCACTTTGCAAAGAATTTTGACCTAGATTCGGTTTTATACCCGGACTGATCTTATCTTTTGATAAGAATTCCTCGACTGTGCTACTAATCTCGCTAAAATGAGTCATAAAAGAGTCGAATTCATTGAAAAGTTCATCAAAGTGTTCAGCGTCGGCCTCCATTAGGCCCTCCATTGACTTCTCATACTCATCCAACAAATTTTGGAAACAACTAAATTCTTTTGACAAGTTGCCGACCTCGTGAGCCTTCACGGGGCTGGACGAAGAAATTCTATGAAATAGAGTTTTGAAACGATCTACTTTGGCTTTTATGAATTTGCAACGAGTGGTTAAAGCACGAGTTTCCGACATGACCGCTGATGTCGAACGAGTTTCCACCATGACTGACACAAGCAAAAAACAACACTAAACGAAGGTGTAATGGAAAAGGACTTACTTTTGATTTGAGAACGTAGTAACTTCTTGACGAACAGAAAACCAACCCGCCGCCGATCGCTGCCGCTTGACGTGGGACTTGGACTCGGTGTAGGCTCTCGATGGTTGAATTTCCTGGTGTTGGCGAAGCTTCTTGACGCTCTCCGACGAAATGATGTTGGAGCAATTGCATCCACCAGCTACTGGAAACTTGTACACTCGCGTTTTTTAGCTTCTTCCAAATCCGGCTCGAAGGACCAATGTTTTTTGTACGATTAACTTGATAAGAGGCTTCCACGAATGGGGCCCCCAGTAATCCACTGCGAATTCCGGTTCAATGGGATTGCCGGGAACTGCCACTTAATAACCCTTGACTTGGGTTCAGTTAGTTATTGGAGTGAAACAAGCCTTAACAAACACGAGTATATTGAGTAACAACGATTACAAACGTCACTGATGGACCGATGGTTTTTTACAAAAGCTTCAACTGTTGTGACACGCTTGGATTGGCCACGCGAAAATAGCGAATTGCGCGTAACCAAAACACAAAACAACCTGGAAACGTCTTTCCCAGGGAGTTAGAACGACCGCAACCCAGCACAAAGCCTAGCTGAACTTGCTTACTCGAGGCTCTGAATCTAACTAACTCTGAATTTACAACGAGCCGAACTCGCCAATTCAAGGAGGGGCAAGCTCAAACACTATTGGCTGAGGCGATCCTGCGTAGCCAATCGGAGCGTCGCACGTTATTTAGGAAAAATGCTTATTCTAAGAAACCTTAATGCTAAGCTCTCTCAATGAGGCAATTGAACGAAATCCATAAACCCATGATTCCCAAATATGCTAAGTCGGCTTAAGTTCTAGTAGAAAATGTATCCATCCGCTTAAAAGCCATTAAGGGAAGCTTACAAATTCCTTTCCAACATTAACAGAGGCAAACAAATACGGCAAGATGCAAATTTGGCTTTACCACGACCTTTGAATGAAATAGAACAGTTATGACTTGAATTACGTGATTAATTATAATCAAAAAGGTTTTGATGCACGCATCTGTGTGAATCAAACAGCACTTTTGATTGGAAGCGCTCCAATATATCAATGTTCGAGTTGGAAGCCGTGCCCCATAGCTGGAGCCCGTATGTCCAGATTGGTTTAACTATTGCTTTGTACAGTAGTACTTTGTTATTCAGACTAAGTTTGGATTTCCGTCCTAGCAACCAGTACATCTGAGTGCCATTCCAAGGTGTTTTCGCTTAGCGAAAATGTGCTTACGCCAAGTAAGCCTTCTATCAATGTACATCCCGAGGTACTTTACTTCTTCTTGTTGAGGTAATGGGCTATTGTTTAGATGAACCTGGGGGCAATTTTCTCTGCGGGTGGTGAAGGTTATGTGGACGGACTTAGCTTCATTAGCTTTTATCCTCCATTTCTTTAGCCAGTTTTCAATAGCTGTCATGTTGGTCTGCAGTTTCTGTGACGCAATGACAGGATCATTATCCGAAGCCAGAACTGCGGTGTCGTCCGCAAAGGTAGCTGTTAAGACTTCCGGCGAGGTGGGCAGATCGGCAGTATACAGGGTGTTAATTAAGTACGTAGACAAACTTTAAGAGGCGATTCCTTGATCAATTCTAAGATAAAAAGTTCATACAAACATGGGGCCTAGACGGCTTCCTTTTCAAGATACAGGGTGTTGAAATTTAAACAAAAATTACTTTTTTTTCAAAAATCTGGAAAACGCCTAGAGGTATTGTAATGAAACTTGGTGTATATTAGTATTTCATAAAGTGGCATTGTTTGGTCAAAATAAATGTAATTTATTTCCACCAGTGGCGTGCATCGGGGCCACCGCAACTACCTTATTTCAAAAAAATCTGGTACGCCACTGTTTTTTAGTCAATACGACAAGTTTTTTAGCTTTATCCATTGAAACTATACAAAAGATGTATCTTTTATTTTTTTGATAGAATAAACATTTTGCGAGAAAAATTTAAAAATCTGTAACAGCAATTTCGTACATTGGACGTTAATGGGACCTAAACGGCTTCGTTTGCAAAATACAGTTTAAGGAAGCTTTTAAAAAATGTTATTTAATAAAACACAATCTTACAATAGCTACAAAACTTTTTTCTACAAAACAGTGGCGTATCAGATTTTTCTAAAATAATGTAACTGAGATCGCCCCGATGCACGCCACTGGTGGAAATAAATTAAATTTATTTTGACTGAACAATGCCACTTTCTGAAATACTAACCTACACCAAGTTTCATTAGAATACCTCTATCCGTTTTCCAAATTTTTGAAAAAAACTGTTTTTGTTTAAACTTCAACACCCTGTATCTCGAAAACGAAGCCGTTTAGGCCCCATGTTTGTATGAACTTTTTATCTTAGAATTGATCAAGGAATCACCCCTTAAAGTTTGTCGACGTACTTAATTAACACCCTGTATATCAGGTATAATAGTGGGCCAAGTACACTACCTTGTGGTACTCCTGCTTCGATTAGAAAGAGCTCAGTGTATTCGGAATCGACTTTGACCTGGAAGTGTCTTTGATGGAGGTAGGATTTTATGATTAGGAAGTAGTTTAGTGGTAGGAGATTTCGTAACAAGTGAACCAGACCTTGTCGAAAGCCTGAGTGATGTCTAGAAATGCTGCTGAGCAATATTGTTTGGATTCAAACGTTACGTTGATTCTTTCCACCACTCTATGGATCTGTTCTATTGTCGAATGCATTTGGCGAAATCCAAACTGGTGACTGGGAATTGCCTCGTTATTCTCGAGCACTTTTTCAAGCACTTTTGATAAAATTGGTAGAAGGCTTATAGGTCTATAAGATTTTAATTCAGCAGGAGATTTTCCTGGTTTTAAGATTAGGATGATTTGTGCCACTTTCCACTGCAGTGGAAAATATCATATGCGTTATACTGAGTTAAACAGTTGAGTGAGGTACCTCATTCCAGTGTTGGGCAATTGTTTTAGAATTTTGGCAGTAATCAAATCGTGACCGGGTGTTTTTTTGGGATTTAGTGAGGCTATGACTTCTTGAATTTCATTGATCTTGAGGCGTTCGATTGGTGGTTCGAGTTGATAAGGTGCATCTAACGACTGAAGGATTTCATTTTCATCCTCTGGTTCATTATCTGAGGGATGAGGCTGGAACACATTCATTAGATGATCAGCGAATGAGCGGGCTTTCTTGATATTACTTCTTGCCCAGGTTCCTTGTAGAGTCCTAATAGATGGGGAAGCTTTTTTGCATTGTTTAATCTTCTTTGTTATTTTCCAGAGGGAGTAATCTGTAGCTTCAGTGGGGGTGAGGCCTTTGAGAAAAGTTTCGATGCATGCATTTTTGTTCTCGTTGAGTAGTTCTGTTAGCTCCCTTGAAGCGGTGTTAAGTAATCGTTTGTTTTCTGGTGTTCTGTATCTTTGCCATTGCCTTCGTAGTCTACGTTTTTCCCCTATTTTTCGTTTGATTAATATTGGACAATCCCAGCTTATTAATTGTGTACTTGAGTCAGGTGTTGAAGTCCAGCCAGCCTGTTGAATGGTGTCATTAAAATATTTGACAGCGTCTTCGATGTCCTGCTCAGTTTTAAGCGGAACTTGGAGAGTTAAGTTTTCATTTATGTAACATTTAAAGGCTACCCAGTTTGTGTGTTTACTGCTTAAATTTTATTCTTTCGTTTTTTTTGTCATAGTTGCATTTAACGTGACTAAGACTGGGGAGTGATCAGTTGACAATTCAAAACATGATTTCGCTGTTACGGAATCTTGAGGAATTCCTTTGGTAATGCAATAATCAACAAGATCGGGCTGTTTGTTTCTGTCTGTTGGCCAGTACGTGGGTTCACCGGTCGTAAGGAATTTCAGATTATTCGCTTCCAGGGTATTGTATAATTGACGCCCTTTGGGAGTGACGAGTCTGGATCCCCATATTATGTGTTTGGCGTTATAGTCGCCACCTGCTATGAACCGGCGTCCCAGGGAGTTGAAAAAGTTTTCATAGTGTTCCTGTTTCACGTTGTGCCTTGGTGGAAAATATACAGCTGATATCGTTAATGAACCTGTTACGTCTTCTATCGACACGCTAGCCGCCTGGAGGAAATCTTTACTATATTCGGTCATTTGGTAGTATTTAATAGAATTTTTAATTATGATGGCTGCTCCACCTCGTGCAGTCCCAGCTGGGTGGTTTGTACAATAAACAGAGTAGTTGGGTATTCTTATGTAGCTTCTTTCAGTGCAGTGCGTTTCAGAAATCAAAAATATATCTATGTTATGATTCTTAATAAACATTTTAATTTCCTCAATATGTTGTGATAGGCCATTAGCGTTCCATAAAGCTAGATGAAGGAGCTTATCCATTATTTGATTTTAGAAAGGACTGTTGTTAAAAGATTTAACATGGTGCCAATTTGCTCAAAGAGCCCTTTCATCATGTTCTTTAATTCTTGTATATCATTATTTGATTGTTGTGGTTGTAGAGAAATTTGTGTCTGGACAGGATTATAAGACGGCTGATTTTGTCCGTTAGTTACTTGGGAGTAAGATATTCCGGGTTGAGTCTGTTGAAAGCGATTGAACCGCTCTGGAGAGGTATAAAGTTTAGGACTAATGGAAGGGAATTTCTTTTTTTGCAATTCTTTATATATGGTACACCCTTTAGAATTAGCAGGGTGGTTTCCCCCGCATAGCACACATCTGACATCGCGAGATTTTTCTTTTCTTGGACACTCGACCGTCGAGTGATCTCCTGTGCATTTTACACATCTCGGTCTTAGATGACAAAAGTTTTTAGTGTGCCCGTATCTTTGGCACCTTGTACACTGAACTATTTCTCTCTTAGACTTAGGAGGCTCAAATTTAATTCTACACTGCTGAATGAATTCTATGTTAAAAATTTCTTTTTGTTGGGTGCGGGTTTTAACTCAACGAAAAACATGGGGAGCGGTAGCTTGGTTTTGAATTGTTTAATATTCCATATGTTGGTAACTTTGTGTCCTAGTTTTTCGATTTCTGCTTTAATCTCGTGGCTACTAATGGAGTGATGCATGTTTTTGAGAACTACCTTATAACATCAAACTCAGTTTGTTTGTCATCTAAGGCTTTTATAATTATTCCGTAATGTTCTGCCGTTTTTGGCTGTATTTTCACTTTATTATCAGTAAGAGCTTTAATATCGTAATTTTGTTTGCTTACTTAATCTAGAAGCAGTATGAGTGGTGTAACATTTTTGACACCATTTACATAAATTGGAGGGGGTTTTGATGGTTTTTCAGTGTTTGAGTCTTGAACTTGTTCACTGACTTCGTCCGTTTCAAGAGGTGAATAGTTGTTAGAGGTTGAGGGTGCATCAAGCCAATAGTTATTTACTTTTGGATGTTTAGTATGCATACCAGCATTGTCTTGTGAATTCCGTCCTCTTTTGTATGAAACTTGCGTCCAATCATTATTAGATTGTGGTAGGGGTGGAAAGGCTGGGTTCTGATTGGAGGGTTGCAATTGCTGGTAAGGTTGGAAATAAAATTGTGGTTGTTGTGGAAAATTACCTGAATACAACTGTGATTGCTCTGGTGTCATCAAAGGTATAGCCGGTGTCATTTGGGGTAGTTGCTGTGGGTATTGGGGTGCCCCGAATGGTGGAGGGAAGGTCATATTGGCCTTCGCGCTAGGTTTTTACCCAAGTTTGATTGAAAAGTAAATGCACTTTTAGGAATAAAATTTTGGGATTATTAATGTTTACGACGATAAACTCGCGTTATCGGAGGTCGCTGTTGATATCTTAGCCCGTAAACCGTACGACTTTCTTCGTTAAAGGTTAAACGAGAACTGACGTTATAAATAACGTGTGAAAAGTCCCCATCGATGTGGTGACCGCTAACAAAGTTATACGGGGTCAAAGATCACCGAAATCAGTTTTTGGCTTATAGCTCACTTGCTATTGGTTGTACAAAAATGTTTGTTGAATCAAAAATATAGAGCGGAAAATTCTCTACTAAAATAGTAACTCACACGTTTTACGTAGGATTGTCCGTTTTCAAGTTAGAGAGCGCATATGCGTCAACATCAAGAAATCGCGCTTTTTTCGCGCCTATTATCTGGCAGATGTTTTTCGTCGATGTCAGAATCCCCCTCGGTGTCCCTCAGACAACGGTCACATTCCTCAGTATAAAGCAAGGATTTTACCCGACGTCGACATATTTCGGCTGTGTTGTAGCACGTGGTGTAGTTTAATTATTGCAATGGCGGATAATAATAATTGTTTTATTTGTAGCGGATCGAATGCAATCGGTGATACTGTGAGTGTGAAGCTCGGTTTGCAAACTTTACCAAATGCGAGTGTAAATAGAAACGACGGACATTTGGAAGTTTTGAATAACGTGAATTCTGTAACTATTCATGTTGAGTGCCGGAAAGACTGTACTCGCAAGAATAGCATTATGGCAGCTAAAAGACATCGAGATGAAACTGAGGGAAGCACGTCTCAGAGTTCTTGTAAAATGCGTGTAAATACTTTTGATTTCAAGACGTTGTGCTTTTTTTGTGGAGAAGAAGTCGATGAGAATAAAGAAAAGAAGAACAAGCTTGTCTTAAGGAGGCAAATAAAGCAAGTGAGCACACTATCCATGAAAGACTCAATTATTAAAATGGCTGATGACCGTGACGACACATTCGGAAGAATGGTAAAAAATCGAATTCTATTTGAACACGATTTGGTTGCCGCCGAGGCCAAATATCACGGTGATTGCCTTACATCATTTTTCAAAAAGAAAAGCTCACGGAAAGTAGGCCGTCCATTGGATGACAACGTGGTATCAGCAATGGACGACTTATATTGAAAATAATGAGGATTGTCAATTAGTCCAATAAGCAAGGGGTTTTTCCAGGAAAAAAATGTAGAAGTTTTTTTCTCAACGGTTCTATATGTTTTTTGAGGCGCTGAATCCGAATCTGAGGTTTGCCACCTCACCAGACGTCGGCTTCACAGCGAAAATTTTTCGGCACTATTTTGAGTTTTTTGACTATAACTCGAAAACTAAGCGTCTTTCGATGATACAAACCCTATAGCAAATTAAACTACACAAAATTTCCTTTAAAATGCATATAATAACTCTGAAGTTTGGAAAATCCATAACGCCACTAGCGCTTGTTCAAGGGAATCCATTTTTTAACTCTTCGCTAATAAAGTCAAAAACGCTATTCTAGAGTGTCGTCACGTTTTCTTTTTAGTCTCTCCAGGCAGTGGGCTGCTCAATCTCTTGGTGGATGGGCGCCGGTCTCTCCACTGTGGAAAAATATTATAATGACAATTTGATAAGTGAAGGTTCAGTTTATAATTTATAGTGAAAAAGTACTAGATTAGAATTACTGTAATAGTATGAATTACCTTCTATCTTCTCAGGTGAGACGTCTTGATCGTCATCACTCAACAGTATTTCTACATTAGAGCACCTTCCTTCGCACTCTAAACAAAGTCTTGAGCAGTATAACCCAACCATTTTGCAGCCGCAATTGCCGTTGCAGCCCTTCTGGCACTTGCAGGCATGAGCTTCAAAAGCTTCTCTGGGGCTGGGGGTCAAGGGTCGTGATGGCAGCCAAGTTGCCTTTCATGACTTTCCATCCCCACTGTTCCGGTGGTAGAATATTCCCCAGCCACTGCTGTATTTGGTGAAACGCCATGTAACTGTGTTGCTGAGTTGCAGCTTTAGTGGGTGGGATAGATGCTACATTTCCACTAACTTGGAATGCTGACAACACATACTGTTTGTACCGCAATTTATTGATTGAAGTGGTGCGATAATCTCCACCATATAGGGCCACCAGAATTTTTTCCCCTGCCTCCGAAATTTCCTGTGATGTGACAAGAGGGTTTCTGAAACGTCGGATGTAGACTGGGAGGTCAGGATGTCTTGTAAGAGTTTTCAGGAACTTGGCTTTCCCTTGTTTGAAAATAGCAGAGGTGGAGTCACAACCACTGAAGGCATGTATAAATAGCATATGTTCTGCCAGGATTTTGTCGATGGCGCTTGGAGGATGGTAAACAGATGGAAGAGCTTTACCTTTACCTGGCTTTAGAAAATATACATTAGGAGACGTCAGGGTTCCAGTCATAATAACCAGGAGGTCTATATCCTCACCAACCAGTACAACAGTTTCATGCTCTGCAGCAAGGGATTGGGCTGTTTGCACAATCAGAGTGTCTGCATTTTCACTTGCTTGCTTCGTGTCGATTTGGGCTGCACTGAATTTCTGTAGAAGCATGTTAATGAATCTGCTTTTGTTGTAGGTATTAGACAGACATTTCTCCTGGGGGACTGTAGGCACCATTTTGTCATTGAATTGGATGTCAACTGACTGCATTTTGGATCTTCTCATGCGCTCCATTTGTTTAGTGCCTTTCTGTGCATCAAAGTAGCCATCGAAGGCAACTACTGCAGATGCCATATATTTTTTCTGGACATATTCAACATGTCTGAATGTCTTGTTTTGCGGCCACACAACTCTGTGCAGGAGGTATAACTGTTTCATACATAAGAAATGGTATTGAGCATCAGCAGCTGCCAAATCATGCACTGAACGAATACGATGTAAAATAGTATTTGCAGTTTCATCATTTCGATCTTTCAGCAATCTATTTATGTTTTTGGCTACAGTATATTGAGTCACAGGGTACACAGGATTGTGGTATTGTGGTGTCTTTTAATTTGTTTGTTTGAATAATCTGGTGGCACTTCCTCCCCACATATAAAACAGTGGGTTTTGAATGAAAATAGAGACATATTCAAACGAAGTGCAGGTAAATCCTTACTTTGTCTATTCCTCTTACGGACAGCATTAATCAATTTTTCATTAGTGTAGCTCTTCCTACAGTTTCCGTGGACCTTAATCTCTCTATCGATCTTACATCTTTTAAACAACACTATCTTTCCATCCTCTCGACATCTGCTTGCTTCAATAAAACCGTTCAACTCCTTTTCCTTCACTACACTCGTCTTGGTGCCATCATCTAACGATCCGTCGCATATGATACACTTGCGAGACATTTTGACATATCCTAACTGGACTAAAAATCGTAGGTATAGTATTCCAACCAAAAATTGGAAAGCTATTTAAAATCAAGTACACCATGGAAAGTGTAAGTCATGTCTAAGTTGGTTTCATACAATCAAGAAATAATTTTCTAATGTCAAGCAGCTTTCACGTAATGACAGTTCATCACTTCATCTGTAAATTGTACATCTAACTGTTTCAGTACCATTGTACATGATTTAATTAGCTACTAGGTTGTTTAACCGCAATTTTTAAAACCGTATGCTAGCATAGATATTGTTGAAAAACGTATATATCTTCCAAAATTTCTAATGCATATGTCAAATTTGAAGGTTATTATTGAAATGTCACTGAATGACAATCAAACAGTCATTTTATGAATTAAACTATGAAGTGACTTACTGTTCTCAATGCTGGCCTGATTTTAAATAGCTTTCCAATTTCTGGTTGGAATACTATACAATATACGATCGCTGCTGGAGAGCAACTAAATGGTCAGGTGTATTAAATATATAACTAAAAAATTGACCTCACTGACGTTCGACAATTCCTTAAATATGACCTGGTATAGCAGGTATTCATAAAATAAGTCATTTTAGGTGTATGAAGTTTATAGTAAGGCACAAGAGCACAGTTAGAGTGGCGTTTTTACCTTTTTTAAAGGAGAATCAAAAAATTACCTTTCTTCAACACGCGCTAGCGTCGTTATAGATTATCCAAACTTTAAAGTTAAGATATGCATTTTGTAGGAAATTTTGTATACTTTAATTCGGTATAGGATTAATATCTTCGAAAAACACTTATTTTTCGAGTTATAGTAAGAAAAATTGAAAGACTGCCACAAATTTCAGTTTTTTTGTCTTTTTCGTTACGAAGCCGATGCCTGGCGAGGTGGCAAACCTCATATTTGGATTCAGCGCCCCCAAAAACATATAGAACCGTTGAGAAAAAAACTTATACATTTTTTTCCTGGAAAAGGCTTTCTGAACCTTTGATGATTCGACTAAATTCACATTAAGTGAGTTGAAAAAAGTTATTATTGGTCCAGTTCCATCTGATTCAACGATTTTAATGAAACTAAGGAAACATTATGAAAAAAAATGTTATTACTACGAAAAGTACCGCAATGACTATAATTTGTTTTCGTGGTACAGAAGCGAACATTTTAAGTAGAGCGTGGTATGAAAATAAAAAATCCAACATCATTGAAGAGCGCCTACGTATTGTGGAAGCTGAAGTGGAAGTGTTTCATCAAAAGAATTGTTCTCCTGAAATTATCATACAAAGTGGAATCAAGTTTTTATTGGCTATATATGGAGCACCTCTTAAAGAGCAGTCACTTGATAACTTCCGTTACCTTGTTTTTGCAAAATCAATAAGGTCGAATAAACCTGTTAAATTACCAGTCCTTCCTCAAACAACGGAAGCCGCCCGAAAGCATCTACTTTGAGTTTATTATCAAATTCAAATTTGGTTGGGCAATGAATTAAATCCTGAACAGTGGGGTTGGATAATGGAACAAAATGTGTTAGAACCGGTAAAGACTTTGTTACCTACCATCAGCGCCTGATGAAGTCCTTCATATGATTTTCTGCAATTGTGCAAAAGGTTGTGAAACAAAGTGCGGTTGCAGGAAGCTTGGATTGCTATGCTCAGTTGTCTGTGGATACTGTCATAGTCAATCCGGTCTCAACGCAAGTCCATCCGAATCTGAAAATACGTTGCAAGAGGACGATGAGATAGACAACATCTTCATAGACCTCGATCACGAGAGCCAATAAGGATCACAACAGGACTCATTAATCGCTGATGATGACTTTAATAATGAGTCACTACTTCCTCTAGAAGACGATGAGGAAGAGAAAGTTTGATTTTTTGATTTTGAGAGAGACATGGATTAGGCCTATGGGGGAGACCATGTAAAAAAAACTCGCCGTGCATTCTACCTCAAAGGTGGTGCATCCACCATTTCCTGATGTTGACGCATTGTGAGCTCTCTAACTTAAAAACGGACGGTCCTACGTAAAAAGTGTAAGTTACTATTTTTGTAGATAATTTTCCGCTCTATATTTTTAATTCAACAAACATTTTTGTACAACAAATAGCAAGTGAGCTATAAACCAAAAACTGATTTCGGTGATCTTTAACCCCGTATAACTTTGTTAGCGGTCACGACATCGATAGGGACTTTTCACACGTTATTTATAACGTCAAAATGAAGGTGTATGCAAAAATTCAGCTTGGTCCTAATTTTTTTGAAAAACCTAAAACCCTAAAGTTACTGGGCTAGTATACGAATTATGATTTAAAATTGATCTAATAATGCTAAAAACTCAAATTGCCTGTTTCTTGCATTTCTATTTCTAATTATGACATCATCTAAGTGGTCGCAGCACTAGGGAACTTATCGCTTGATAAGCAGGACAAGGGTGCTTATCAGGTAATCAGGATATTGGTCAATTTTCAAAAAATGTATGGTTCTCATTGGCTGATATCAGTCATGTGACAGTTGTGTGTCAAAGCTGCAGTTATAACGAGGTCTTCATTATTTTTTAAAAGGGTTTTGTTTCCAGTATATTTTTTGTAAATTTTTTATTATACTGTAATTATGTGTAAGCAACATTTTGATATGTATTATTTTTTTTTTTTATGATTGGTTATTTTTATCTAATCAAAATGGACTCAGCAACCTGAATGGATTCTAAAATTTCATCAAAACCCAAAATAAACTATTCAGTAAATTTTGTAAAATTAATACAAACATTGTAAAGGTGAGCAAACATTTATTTCGTAGGGGAGGTCACTGTGACATATTTAACAGAAGCAAGAAGACACAACAATCACTGAAACAGCGAAAAGCAGAGGAAGAGAGAAAGGAGGGTGCAAAAAGAAGAAAAATGAGAAGTAGAAAAAAGACAGCTTATGAAGAGGATAGAAGTACTACAAATAAGAGCAGAGAAGGAAGCAAGAACGTAGACAGAGAATAACATTATAGAAAAAGGGTTAAGAGTCACAGAAGGTACGGAAAAAGAAAGACTGGGAGAGTTTCTGGGTAAAGAACTGGAGGTAAAGCCAAAAACAACAAAAGCTTAGAAAATTAATAAAGAACAACAACCAACAATGATAATAGCAGAAGTGGAAACCTAGAAATAGAAACAAGAAATAATGGAAGCCAAAAGCAAATTGAAGAACTCAAAAGTATTTATAGACCATGATTTAACAGTGGAGGAGAGAAAAATACAGAAGGAAATAAGAAGCATTGCCAGAGAACAAAAAGCGAAACGAATGAACATAAAAGCGGGATATAAGAAAGTGATAATAAATGGAGAAGAGTGCAGGTGGAATAGAGAGGAACAGGTAGTAACGGCATGGAAGAGCCGAAAACCTTCAGCAAAAAACTATTAGCCCCTCAACAAAAACAAGATAAACAAAAACAAAAAGACGAAACACGCAAGGGAAAAAGAGACGATTTGGGCCAGAAAGAAAAAATATTTTTAGCAACGTGGAACGTTAGAGGGACTTACATGGAAGGAGCGATGAAAGCATTGATAGAAGAAATAAGAAAGATAAAGCTGGATATACTAGCGCTACAGGAAACAAAACAAAAAGAAACATGGGTAATGGAATGGGAAGGTTATATTTTATTCAATAGTGGAAATGAGAACAGAAGGCCAGGAATGGGACTCATGGTAAACAAAAAATTAAAAACAGCAGTTCTAAATTTTAAAGCAGTATCAGAGAGACTATGTATATTAAGAAAAAGGGGTAAATATCAAAAGATAAGTATCCTAAATGTCTATGCACCAACGGAGGATGCCTAATAAACCGGTAGGAAGAATTCTACGAAAGATTGGAAAGGGAATACGAAAAAAATAACAGTATATAATCTGAAAATAGCTGTAGGAGACTTCAACTCGCAGATCGGAAGAGAAAAAACCTTTAGACCACCGATAGGAAAATACAGCAAACATGCAAGAATCAACAAAAAGGCTAGCCTGTTGATTGATTTGCAAGAGTAAGAAATATGAAAATTAAAAGCGCATACTTCCAACACAAGGACATTCATAAAGGTACCTGGGTTTCACCGGATGGCAGAAGTGTAAATCAAATAGATCACATAGTAGTAGAAAAAAATTGGAGAAAAGACCATTACAAATGTCAGAACATATAGAGGCCCAGATGCAGACACTGGTCACCTAATGGTAGGAGCAAAAATGAGGCAAATGATCCCTATTAGAATGGAAGGAGAAAATAAAAAGCATGCAAGAAGGAGTTTGGACGGATTACAACAAGAAAACGACTCTTTGAATCTCATATTAGAAAATATGGACAAAAAATCTTAGTTCATGGCGTTTATTTTGATTTACCAAAGCCTTTTAGCTTTATTCACTACGATATCGTGCCAGAAAAATTAAAACACATAGGAGTTCATAGAAAGTCAGTGAAGTTAATAAATTCTTGTTTACCTAACAGATTGCAAACAATTGCTATTTCGTCAATAAGCAACAATACTATTATTGAAACATTATCAAAGCCTTCTTTGATAGTAAGCGGTGTTCCTCAAGGGTTCATATTAGTTCTTCTCTGGTTCTTGATATTTGCAAATGAATAGCATTGGTACTCCATCATTGTTTCAATTTGCCGATGATACTTGGTGTATCATATTAACCAAATCAGTAAACGAGTTATCAAGTGAATTAACCACGGTCTGCTGAATAGTGACAAGCGTCACTTTATACGGCCTGGGCATTTTTTTGAAATTCATTGTTGTTTTCATTTCTGAGAAAATGCCAATTATGATCATTTTGGCGCCACATACTCACGATGACGTTTAAATAACAGCGGCTGTCATGGCAAATACGTGTTTTAAAAATGATTCTTCAAATGCAGTATCAGTAGAATAAGGACCTATTGTTTTGAATTTAATGTAAATATGATTGGTGTAATCTATTTACAGTGCCGTGTTTTAAAATTTTTCTTGAGAGAGATTTTGAGCTCCAAGAATTCGTAGTTGAAGACAAAGTAATATTTTCAGGCAGGTATTTTTAGGATAGCTCACACATTCTCTCTAAAAAAATAGAATGTGATATGCAGATATCGTATTTTTCTTATAAATTTGGAAGATGTTACTGGGTGGTAATGGTAATACAGTATTTTGTTCTGTATATTGTAAGATTGTAGTTTTGTAGTTTATGTGTAATTAACTGTTGTAAGATTTTTAAAATTAAAATGTTAAAGTTCTTTGTTTTATTGAACACCCACCTGTAAATGTAGTAATTAAAAATGTACCAAAAAAGTGCAGGCACTGCAGTGTGCTTAATAGTCTTCACCCAGAAGTTACTCGCAAACAACTTTCTTTAAAATACAAACTACAAATAATTCCTTTCTTTTGGTTTTCGCTGTTTATCTGTACGTATGTATGTATGTATAATCGATAACCTCATTTTACCTTGCGGTGTAGAGGCGGTATTTAAATAAAAATAGAAAATAGAAATTGTTAGCACATACGTGGTTCGAAGGATCAGTACCATAATTTACATTTAGCTTTCAAACCATTTGTTCTCTGAATGTCATTTTTTTTGCAGTAACGTATGTCCCAAAAGTTTTCGGAAAATTTTCAAAATAGACCTACAGTAAATAACGTCTCATACAGTTGTCGTTAAAAACAAATTGTATCAAATTGATTGACGTTTAATATAAAATGTCAGTTTTGTAATAAACACAGTTATAAAGATATGATGTTGACATGCAAAATAAATTAAAAATTATACAAAATTTTTAACCATTACTTTCTTTCCGAAAACTTTTGGGACATACGTTAGTCTATTATGATATGTTTTTCGGACTTTTTCCACTGTCTAGGTTTTGATCAAAACTCCCGAAACATTGTGTGATTTACACCCTAGACAGTGGAAAAAGTCCGAAAAGCATATTATTTCAAACCATTTCCTTCGTAAAACTTGATTTGAGAGAAACTCATGACAAGATCTTCTCCAGTCTGTATATTTGCAGGTTGCAATACAACACCTTTTATAAGTACAATATGCAGAATCGCTTTCCATTTTAACAACATCAAACCAAATCGTAAACAATAAAAACCAATAACTTAATCAACAAATCAAACTGTGAAACTGAAAAAATTAGCAGGAAACTGATAAATATTTTCATCGTAGTCAATGTGGTAACTAATATTACCTACATTGCAAATTTGAAATTCTTGCTTGTGAGTATACAGCGCTCTGAGGAGAATCGCAAAACTTCACATACGCCCAGGCAGTATAAAGTGACGTTTGTCACACAATTCAGCAGGCTGTGGAATTAACAAAGGTTGCAAACATGATGGAATGGTGTACTGTAAACAGATTTAGCATTAATGTCGATACGACTGATTTATTTCCCTTTAAATTGCCTAAAGACAAATCTCTGTATGTGAACGCTGTTGGAAAATCAATTCAACAAGTTGAAAGTGTAAAATTTTTAGGAGTCATATGTGACACAGATTTGACCTGGTATAACCAGGTAAATTTAATTTTGGGCAGATTAGATAGCTCTTGCTTTGCCATTCGACATATGCGTAAAACTTTTTTACTTTGCGCAGATACAGAGTACGATATCTTATATATCACTCACAATATACTAATAAGGTATTTATAATACAAAAAAAAAATTAGAATCACATTTAATATACATCCGCAGATGCACTCTAAGGACTACTTTAAGAGCTAATGACATTAGCCCCTTTATATGTTTATACAGCTGAACTATACATGAGTAAAAATATAAATAAATTTATAAAAAACGACAGAGTTTATAAAGTTCTCGTCTACGGATATCTCCTCATAATACCAAATACCACCTTATATTAAAAAGGTTTGTATAACAATTTAAAACTCTTAACCAAATAAAGTAATAAATCAGACAACTACATACAGTGTTAAAAAAGCATGCATCAGAAAGCATATTATTCGGTGAACAAATAGGTACAGTCGCGGAATTAAAAATCCGGACGAGTCTTATAGAGGATTTTTGCAATTTTTGGGTAATGTAAATTGGGCTTTGCGTTTCTAGGTTAGCAATTGACAGTTAAACAATGAGGCATGCTGTCATATACGAGTAATAATTTTGACTTTGACTAATTTCACTAGGTAACGTGATAAGTAAAGTAAAGTAAGATATACACTGAATCATTTTAAATGTCCGGATTTTTAATTCCGCGACTGTACCTATCCTATGTGTGGATTGGTATTTTTTGTACGTACATGTTTATTGTATCTGAAAATAAACAAATGTTTTATATATTTATTTTGTGACGTTATTTTGTATATCCAATTATATGCTGCCTGATAATAAAGTGGTTATTATTATTATTATTAATACCAGAGTGTGTAAGACGATTGTAAGATCAATACTGACTTACGGAGCAGAAACTAGTGCAGTCACTAACAATAAAAAGCTTGTAGAACAATGGTAGTGAACACACTAAGAGCAATAATTTGTAAAACAACAACAGAGAGACTCAGAAATGAGGACATAAGAAAAGAATGTAACGCAGCAGACATCATAAAATTAGTAAAAAGTAGAAAAAGCACAGAGCAACCGTCTAGTAAAAGTTACAAGAGACCAAAAACCATTAGGTAACACACACTCGAAAGATCTCCAAAACTATAGAAAGAAAGTTGGAAAACAACTTCAGAAGAAGCGCCCAAACCATGCGAAGAAAAACAGCTTGATATCTAAAATAAAAGAAGAAGAAGATAGAATCAGAATAACAGTACTGGCGAGCATTGTAAGATCAATGGAACTGATAATACAACCAAACAATTAAGATGATTGAGGCACTGTCAGCTCCTATACCCACGAGAACTTTTCAAACAAGAATTACAAAGAGAAAGAAGGGAAGAAGAAAAGAGCGATAAAATCTGGTAAGAAACGTAGAAGAACTAAAAGGTAAAAACTGGAAAGAAATTAACAGCAAACAAAAAGTGGAAAAAAAAACGGAAGAAAATACCCTAAACTGAATAGCCAAATATTACCCATACCTCAAAAGGTAGAACAAAGTATCGTGGATGAAGTAAGAAATTTAGCTACTTGAACCGTAGACTTTATGTGAGCAACAAAATTAGTGTTAAATCAAGCTTATTAAAGTACATTTCTAAACTTTTTTAATTGTTTTTCTACTTTCTCGAGTTTCTGAGATCCCCAAGGGAGCAATAAAAATTAATTTACCCTGTATAGCTGTACTATATCTGCTATACTATAGAAGGGACAAGCATTAAAGCAAGTACAGTTTTTAGTTGAGTAACATATAACTTAATATTTAAGCAGAATTTTTTTTTACTGAAATTGAATCTTAAAAATACATTTTAAGTTCTGCTTACGGTGGTATATGAATCTTCTTAAAATGATGCCACAGGACAGGATCATAACATTGCAGCAGACGTTCGAATAGCAGACAAAGGCAAAGTATGCCCTGGGAGTGACCGCAGACTCGGTGCAGTCTAAACCAGTACCGCAAGTAAAATGCCCGAATGGTAAAATAGAGTGCCACAGAATCGTCAAACAGATAACAGAAAGGAGCCGCTGGAATAAAGTAATTTAGTGATATCATTTCAGCAGAGCAGGAACTCCACAAAATTAAAAACCCATAAATGGATTAACATAGCTAATTACTTACCATACATAGTAAATCCATGAAATGGTATAACCCCACTTGGTGGGAACACCAGTGTATTTTCTGGAGTAGAGGGTTTGCCTTTTAATACGACTTGCATATACCCAGGCTTGTTTGAAATTTGTTTTAATATCTCGGGATCTCTCGAAAAGCATAACAAAACCTAAGATTTATTAGATTTGATTCGATAGACCACAATAATAATTTTGGAAATTACCTGATGCAAAACATCCTCAAATACAAAGTACTGGTCATCATTTGATGCAGTCAAATGAATGTCTTTTATGATTAATTTATCAATCATCAAATCGTACTGCAAAACATGGGCTTTCAATTTTTCAAAATAAATGTAATGCTAAAAATAAAAAAACAAACATGTATAAATTTTACTTAAAAAGCAAATTTCTTAAATGTTATTTTTAACAACTCATAGGAAAAACACTTACACCTTCCTTAACTTCAGATCCCAACACTAAAGTCCACATTTTTGCCCTTAAACAAGGCGGGCAGCCCTTTTTAAGGTATTCCTGAGCAATTGGGGCATGGTTTGATGCGACGACTCTTTCCCCTAGTGAAATTCTTTCTGCTTCAAAAGCAGCGTAACTGCAAGACATGTACCTTGATGGATTTACACCCATAACAGGTTCACCGTGGGATAGTTCTGAATATAGTGTTCTCTAAACATGTTTGTTCAGATAATATGAAGTAGGTTTGGCAACAGAACAGCATTCTAGATTAAGTTTTCTAAACCTACCACTAAAAAACTTACCAATTCAGTTAGGTCCTTTACTCTGAGGGGAATATGAGAGAAGTCCCATGCTGGTTCAGCACTGAAACACAAAGTAATAAATAGTTTTCTCAGATTTGTTTTATTAGCATATACTAGTTTTAACTGGTTTTTCAAATTTAGATGCACAAAAGCTTTTAGGAAATTTTTGTGATAATTTATTGTGATATATATTATTCATGATTGAACAAACTGAAACGCATTACTCCCCCCTTTTTGGTACATTATTAGTTTATTCTTTTCTCATTAAGTAATGATATACAGGCTGAAACATCACAGTGAGTGCTTAGCAACTATTGTGGAACTGGTAGTAAATAAATCATGTCGTCAAAAGTCTCAATGACAACGAGTTTTAAAACACAACGATATGCGAATGACAGTCACTCTCTCACATTATTGCGGGACTAATATAAATGACATTAAATATCGTCCAAAGATTGCGTCGTGAATGGAAAAACCTTTGGGTAAACCGTGTCAAAACACGACGAATACCTTGCACCAAGAAAAGAGAAACTGGGCTAAATACTCCAAAACGTTAAATATGAGCACCACCCTAAATGCAAAACTAAACTGGAATACCCATTTGAAAATTATTACAAGGTGAAAACGTGTTAAGACCAGTTTAAAATCCCGCACTTGCATTTCAAATATCCACCCTTTCCAGCATCTGCGCTCTCTTTGCAAATTCAAATACCGACGCTTCACGCTCGTTCTAGTATAGTACAGTTTTGATCGCTCGCATGCGACCCGGCACAGATGTTCTATGACGCCACGTCGTAAAAATTAGTCTGGTGACTTAAGCCCTGCCGTACAGCAAACCCGTCGCCACTTATCGCGGTGTACCGCTTTTGGCTTGAGAAAGAGATTGTAATGTTGTGTTAGAGCGAATCGGTTGCGTGTGTGGGACAGGGTAAGCAAGCAAAAACGCTCCATACCCTTCTTTCTTCAGCCCGTTTATTCAAAACAATAACTGGCCCGACCATACCCACTCTAATGTAACTGTAAAACCCGCCGTCGGGCGCTACATGATTTACTATCACGGCAAGAAAAATATAAAAAGCGGCCTGCTTCAAATATATCGAAACAACACCAACCTCAAATCTCAGCATAGCAGCATAAAATAAACAAAAAGCGCCGCTTTATTTTCAGCCCAGTGCCAATAACTGCATTTAAGATTTTAAATGCGTAGGATTAGGCCCGGACTGGCTCTTTTAGGGGCCCTCGACTAGAGACCGAAGAGGGGCCCCGTTACCGGAAGCCGGGGGGGGGGGTATGAAATACTCCCCAGGGTAGGGGGATTCGAAGGTCTCCCCGAAAAAATTTTGAAAATTACATGCTTGAAAACCACATTTTCCACTATTTTGGCACTTGAAAAGTAGTTGAATAAGGGCAAAATCTTTATCAAAAGTTAAGCTTTTCGCTTGTAGTTTACTTACTTTTAAAAGACATTTTTATATTATTTTTATTATATCTCAACTAGCTACACGCTGAAAAAAATAAGTAACTAATTTTATCATCATGATCACGTATTATATGTAAGTCCAAATAATAAACTGTTTTAAGTAAGTATAACACTATAATGGTTAAAAAGTGACAATATTTTCTTGTGTTAATTTATAATACGAAAAAATGAAAGAAAAAAAATCTTAATGGTTATTTATGACAACAAACAAAAACACGTTAGATTAAAAATACACACTTACTTTACATCAACAAAAATGAATGATTAATATTAATATAGTATTCAAAAACTTGTACCTAGGATATTCATTTTATAGACTAAACATTTTTACAGATATAGCGAACTAAGAAACTGAACTACTGTGTGTTGATTTTTTTACTAACCTAACAGCTTTTTGGCCAGTTGTTCACTGGTCCTGACTACTTCATCTATAATTACATCTGTATCTAAGTTGTAAAATAAGTCTCTTTCTATGTTCATGAAAAGGAGATTAGAGATAAGGTCTTGGCTTAAAGTAGATGTAAATTGATTTTTAACAATTTTAAGTTTAAAAAACACCCTTTCACAGGTGACTTGTGTACAAGGTATAGTTAGTACAAATTTGTAAGCTACATACACGTTGATAAACAGTCCAGATTGTGAGAGTTCAAAAACAACAGAAAAGGCGTATGACAAAATGCCTCTGAAGCAACTATTTATAAATGTAGTTAAACAAATATCTTATAAAAAATATAAACCTTAATTTATTTTCGGGATCGGGGGCCCCCTTGAGCCGGAGACCCTCGGTGATCGCCGACCAGCCGACCTGGCCAGTCCGAGCTTGGCGTAACTTCTGGGGACTGCTCGGAACAAAGAAAGGCGGGTAGCCCGCAAACAACCACTAAAACCTGCTAATCTTGCGAACAAAGGAAACAAAAGCGTCGAAAGGATTAAAAACGCCTCGCCCTGTACAGCGTCACGCAGCCAGCAGAGGCCGTCCACTAAGCGCCGATGCAGGCCCGTGCAACTCACGCACACATAACATGTAGGAGATTACACACATGAGGATATCTAGGAGCCAGGTTACACGAACCCCACCGAGTTTGGTGTCTACATACGTACGTGCAGCGGGACGATGGAACCGCCCATAAAAAAGTTAATCGATAGAAACAAGAATCTGCAAATAAAGGTACTTTTCCTAGACGCGTTTATCACTGAGCGATGATCGCTGGTCGATGATCGCTCAGTGATCATCGCTGGGACAAAATGTTGAGGTGTTTTTCTGCAAGCGACAATTGCAGCAGTTTATTGCTAATTTTGTTTATCGGTTGCTCGGTTGTGATTGGGAGTTCCGTGAATTTTATGAGTTTAAAGAAAATACTCCTTGCGTATTTATTAACAGAGGAAGAAGAAAATGATGATATTGCCGAGCAAATAATGCCTTCCTCCAGAAAAGGAGTGCATCAAATGTTTAAAGCAAAAAAAGAGGAGGATTGTTTCTTGCAACTCATCAAAAATCATTTGAGAGAAGAAGTTAAAAAGTTTCGAGAATACTTGAGATTGATCGTTTCACAGTTTGACTTTAATTTGAGTTTAATTGAAGGCAATATCAAGGAGACAGCATACAATAGAATCCTTTTATACACCATTCAAGATACGCCCTTCATGAGTCGATGACGTCATTATACTTTCCCGTTGCTTGCACAGCCTACTCAGAGACCACTACTTCGAAACTCGTGGGAAAGCAAATTATAACTTTGACACAGCTCAAGACCTCCCAGTTGAAAACCTCATTGGCTTGTCGGAGACCTGTGGATTTGCAAATCAAGAAGGGTTTTCAGTGAGAAATTCATTAACAAACTATTTTTCTAGAGAGGGCAGTATGGGTTGGTGAAACCGTCATGTGAACCGAACAGACAATAGTTAATTAATTATCAATTAATTAAATTACTTTAGTGACTGTTAAAATAAACTACAGATTCTGTATTTGATTGTCAACTCACTTGATCTTTCCACATATGTATTCTGTAATCTCTTTTCAAATATTACCCTTCACTCGCATATCACGGTAACGTGCATGTTGCATATCATATAATGCTGGATGTTTTTTTCACTGATTCTGTGAGCTTTCCGTCCTCTTCAGAGGCAAAAGGCAGCTTAACATTCTGAGAAGACATTTTTCAAGAAATGGATACGCGCATAATTCACAAAAGAACGATAGCGATTGCGATTATGACTCCTCCAAGAGCAGGCGACTACAGTCGCACAACGATCAACGCTAGCGACTCTAGCGATCATCGCGGGGAGGAAAATGGTAACATACTAACTCGGAAGAGGAGTTCTTCACGATGATCGCTGGGCGACTATCGCGGAGCGATTATCGCTGGAGTCGCTTTTAGGAAAACCTACCTTAAACAAGCAGAAACTCCCACCACATGGACCAATAACAGCGCTGAAAATTGAAAACAAAGAGCGAAGCTCCTTTATAAGCGCAGGGAATTTCAGATGGAGATCATCGAAGACTCAACGATCGAACCAGCTAGTTTGCCTTGGGTCTAACAGCAAACCAAGCTCCTCTCTGTGCCATCAGGAGTTCGGAACGCTAACTTCAAACACATCAAGCTTTCGAGCTCGCACTTACAAATCGTGCGGCCGACAAACTCTAGAGTTCCTAAATATTATAAGAGTTGAGACAAGACGGGAATAGATGCTGATTGGTTGTTATTTGTGATCCACTGCGCATGCGCTGTTTCGTATGAAATTGCGCCAGATTTAAATCCTATAGTTACTATAGAAATCAGTTCTGGGAATGTCACATTTGACAAATTTTTATTTGCCTTTAGGTCTAACACTGACTGATACAAATGTATTAATATGCATGTGTTCCATTTCTACCTGACACTAGTTCTTTAAATAGCATATCTTGCAGAGTTGTAGGTATGTATATATGGAATTTACTTAAAAATTAGTTACCCAAATACTTAATATTTTTCTACAGTTTTTGAAATGACGGGCTGTTGCATTTTTCGCTTCAAAAGTAGATTCGAATGGGGCTTTATATCTATTGACACAAATTCCCAAAAAAACAGAAGCAAAGAGCAGAATAGCTCAAAAATATAAACAGAATAAACTGAACACTCACAAGTAGAACCAGACTACATGAAATCCACTTTGATGTGGAAAAAATGCGTCTGGGTGGCAAACGAAAATTAAATGCAACGCTGTACCTACTTCGTTTACGTTGTCTCAACTCTTTATCAATACTTATGTAGGATCCGTAGTAGCTACCTACCAGTGTAGTTTTCATAAACGCTTTAAATTAACCATTTGTTGACATTGTCAAACTGACAAGTAATTAAATTCATAGGTGACACATAGTACATACGTACTAAGAAAGACAACTATGGCCTTGTATGCTATCATTTATTTTTGGAACAGTAATGGCGGCTGACATTTACGTTGTCTCAACTCTTATACTATATAGGAACTCTAACAAACTCTAGAGTCCCTGTATATAGTTAGATAAGAGTTGAGAAAACGAAGGAATTCATTGTGATTGGTGGATCACGCGCGTCGTGTATTTGAATGCTCATTATCTTAGAAACAGTTTCACATTAATCAAATTTGACAAATTGTTCATTTAAGTCAAAACTTACTGCAAATGTAATAATTTGTGTTTTTTTACTGAAATATTTGGAGTTGCACTTTTATCTAAGTGTCTGAAATGACGGGTTACTGTATTCTTGGCTGCAGAATTAGGTCCAAACTATTAAAAAAATCGTAAAAAGGAAGAGCTAAGAGCAGCATATCAAAAATAGTCCATTTTAATGAAAATCGGTTGGAAGAAATACGCGTGGATGGCAGAAGGAACTTAAAAGGTACTGCCGTTACCACTTTATTTTCATATCATATAACCAGACCTGAAAATGAAATTTTCTTCTTTCCTGAAGATTAATTTTCTGCAGAACCTTTGTCTGAACCTTGCTTTGAAGACAGAAATAGCGAAAAACAGGAATTTGCTAACCAAAGCACGTATGAATTCCTACACCAAGGCAAGGATTGCGTTTTACTTTCAAAATTAATAACCCGCATGCAAACACAATGTAAAAAAGAACAGCGTCATCTTGAGCAAAAATTACACAATGAAAAGAGTAAAAACGAGAAACTCTAACGTGGTTTCAAAAACATTTTTTTTCTTCAAACGGCAGTAAAATATGGCATTATACTGCTGGATTGATGATGCTAAACTGTCACTTTATTGCCAAGCGGCAGATAATATTATCTGCCGCTGACGAGATCAAGTAATTTTCTTCGAATTTTGTTCACAAAGTTGTAAATGATTTGTTATAAAAACGTTTGAAGAAAAAATACTATATGTTATTCGGAGCAAAAGTATCTTTATGTGGCTCGGCTGTAATTATCTGCCTCGCAAGCTCGGCAGATAACCCGTCCAGCCTCGCCACATAAAGTATAACTTTTGCTTCTAATAACATAATATACTATTACAAGCAATCCAGTGAGACAAATGTCTCATTTAAAAAAACGAAAAAGACCGTTTTTCAAATAGAACGCGTATTAAATAAAAACTGTACCCAGACATGGAAGGTGTCAAAGTGGTTGCCTAACCGATCGACATTTTAAGGCGCAGAGGGTCGCAGCTCCGTTTGGCTGCTGAAACATTTTGATTTAATACGCGTTCTATTTGAAAAACGGTCTTTTTGGGATTTCTCGAAAACCAGAAGTGTCACGTGACTGAAATTCGGTTCCTGAGCTGACATGACCATTCCAAACATATAACTTTAATAACTTTTTTCTCTATCTCTTACGGTTTGGCTGCTGAAACAGCGTCCCGGACGGACGGACGGACGGACAAGTCTATTAGATAAAGGATTAAAGACGAGTTCGAAGCTTTAACGTGCCAAACCATCGTTTTAGGAAATGTTCAGATACTGGTCATACGAAATATGTAGGTATTTCAGTTTCTTAACACTTGTTACTTATTTCTGATACAAACGATACTCCCCGCCATATTTTGAGTGCTTTGAAGCAGCAGTAGAAATTTAAAAAATGTTTTTTAGACAAAACGATCTAGTGACTTTTCAAACAGTATTTCTGTGCATGCATGCATGCATGATGCATGTTTTGGATCAAATATTGTCACTGACGTTTGTGTTTTCTCAACTCTTATCTAACTATATACAGGGTCTCTAACAAACTCCAAGCTTCAGCGCCCCCAACAAACCAAGCACGCACCCCATACATGTGGATTTCCTGCACCAACAGCCGACGTCCACAGCGCTTCCAGAAGGATACCAGATCCCCCACGTCTGTAAAGCTTACTGTGAAAGAATGGTACATATTGCAGCAAATAGATATGAGCCAATTAATAGATCTTAAAACAAAGATAACAATGACAAAAGGCCATATATCAAGTGTTTTTTGCTTTCTAATAACAGCAAAATCGGGGGTGCTTAAATGTCTTGATTGTGACAAAATGTATTTGGTTTTGAAATGACGTGAAACATGCAGTTTTGTAGCAATCTAATAAAAGTGTTGCTATTCGATTTTTGTTTCTTTCAACTAAAACTAGCTAAATATAATATATGAAACACTCAAGAGGCGCTAGATCATCAAACTAAATAGCAATAACAAGTTATTGACATATAAAATTATGTGCTGGTATAGTATTCTAATAAAAATTGGAAAGCTATTTAAAATCCAGTACACCATGAAAAGTGTAAGTCATGTCCAAGTTGGTTTCATACAATCGGTAAATAATATTCTAATGTCAATCAGCTTTCAAGTAATGACAGTTCATCTGCAAATTGTACATGTAACTGTTTTGTTAAGGCATTGTAACATTGTGTATGATTTAAGTAGGTGCTAGTTGAGTTTTTAAAACCGTATAGTAGCATAGAAAATGTTGAAAAACGTATCTGTCTTCCAAACTTCCCATTACATCTATCAAATTTGAAGGTTATTATCGAAGTGTCACAGAATGACAATCAAACAGTAATTTTATGAATTAAATTACGAAGTGACTTACAGTTCTCAATGCTGGCCTGATTTTAAATAGCTTTCCAATTTTTGGTTGGAATACTATACATTCAAAATGCAATATGTCCATAATAATGCATAAGACTCACTTGCTTTTATGTATATGATAGAATGCATATTGAATGTTCAAGCCACTTTTACAGCACATTTGATGGTAATAGAACAATTCGCCGAAGGTCAAATTCGCAGTCAGCCCAATTCGCCGTCATGCAAAGCTGTATTTTTCAAATGCTTAAGAAGTAATCTGAAATTCTATCTTTGATGAATTTTAATGGCCACAGCTTATCTGTGTGTTGAGTTTTAATCTTTTTGAAACTTTTTATAATTATTACTAAACTATGAAATTGTTGTGCGAAGAATTTCCAGAACTTGCGTTAGACTTATAAGTAACTTTTTTTTTAATTTCAAAACAAGGTACTTACAGTTGGATCATTGTAAAAGGATCCTTAATGAGCCCATTAGTGATAAGCGTAATCCATTCTAACCAGTATGATAAAAATATCATAAGATGAAAATTCGTGGATCTTTCTAGGAATTTTCTTAATAGCTCCTAACTGCACTTATAAAACCGTACCGAAGATGAATTGGCGATGATACTAAAAGGCTGGGCTGTAAATATGACAAAAAGAGATGATACCGAGTTTAAGGAGGATACAATCAAGACGATATGGAATATAACTGCCAAGCTGTTACAAGAAAAGTGCTATAATGAATACAAAATTATTATGGATCCATTCAAAAGTGTAGTATTTCAAAAAGCACGGAATGTCCGTGATGCGAAACGCAAAATGTTACAATCAGATCCAACTAAACGGAAAATGAGTTTAGTGTCATTAAGTTCGTCTGATGTAAACAAAATTATAAATTTCTGGGATAAAAAATACCCCTAAAGGGCCTCAAAGAAAGTTTTATCATATTGCTGCAGTGGAATTGGCTTGGAGAGGCGGTGAGGCCGTTGCTTGTTTAGTAGACGTTTTTCGTATAGAAGAAACAATGATGGTTCTCCAACAAATCGTGTGGAATACGAGGGGCACTGATAAAGTTTGCGGAAAATGTAAAACAAAACACAAATTACGTTATATAAATCGCTTTATTGTTTCTCAAAATATTCCCCTTTAAAATCTATACACTTTTGCATCCGATGAAGACAATCTGCAAAACACTTTTTCCACTCTGAGCGAGGTACCTCCAAAACAAGTGATTTAAATGCTTCAACGGCCTCTTCAGGCGATGAAAAACCTTCGCCGCTCATTTTATTTTTGATGTATCCGAATAAGAAGAAGTCATTGGGCGCTAAATCAGGCGAATATGGACAATGAGTAATTAATTGGATGTTGTTACTGGTCAAAAACTCGACAGTTTGTCGTGCGGTGTGAGCGCTTGCATTATCATCATGAACAATGATTCGCCGGTTTATGTTGTTTCTTCTGATTTTAGCGATAACTTCCGGCAAACAAATTGAAGTATACCAGTCAGCATTAACTGTCCTGCGATCCTCGAATGCAACAGTTGCAACATGACCCGTTCGAAACGCTTCTTGAACGCACCACTTTTGTTGGTTTAGGTTCATTTTGAAACACCCATACAGTTGATTGCTGTTTAGTTTCAGGCTCATATGAATATATCCAAGATTCGTCACCTGTTACGATGTTATATACAGAATTTGAACGACCACCTTCGATTTTTTTTAGAATTTCCTTGCACCACTTGACACGTGCCTGTTTTTGTTCTTCTTTCAAATAGTGAGGGATCCAACGACTACAAAGCTTCCGGACATGCAAATGATCGTGCAAAATCGTATGTATTTGTTTCGCCGCAATGCCTAAGAATGTCTCTATCTCACTATATGTCACATGCCCATCTGATAAAATCATTTCACGCACAGCATCGATATTTTTCGCGACAACAGAGGTGCATGGATGACCTTCGCGACGATCGTCATCAAACGTTGGTCTTCCACGCTTGAATTCTGTGAACCATTTGTAAACCGTAGTTTTGGATGGTGCTTCATCCCCAAATAACGAACTACGTTTTTCCACACATTGCTGCGGTGTTAAACCATATCGAAAATCATAAAAGATCATCACTCGAAAATCACGATTCGAAATTTTTCATTTTTCACACAATTATTACTCTGTTAAATTCTGTTAAAACGAAACTGCTCGGTTTGGAATTGAACTGTTAACTGAATAATAGATTAAAAACGTCAAATTTTACGAATATGACAATTGCAGAACGCTGGTAATACAAGGAGTACTCGATTCCGCGAACTTTAGCAGAGTACCTCGTATAACCCAGTCTTTAGTAAAACCTGCCAGAGAGGCTTAAAGAGCTGCACTAGCACTACTAGCAGTAAATGATTAGTTGAAAACAATGATGGCAATGCATGCCCTGTTAGATTATTTTCTAAATTAGTATCAAAACGGGGAACAAATATTAAGACAAACAGAATATTTTTACGACCAAATCGTTACTGGAAAACCGAAATTGATCACTGGCATGATAATATGCCGCTAGATAAGAATGTCATTAACGGATGGACAAAATCTTCTGCTGAAGCAATCGGTTTGGATATAAGAGGAACAAAAATTACTAACCACTCCAATAGGTCTACTGCATTCAGTGAGTTAGCTAAAAGTGGAGCTCAAGAACAGGAATTACTAAAAATTAAAGGTCATAATAACGCCAATTCTATAAAGCCGTATGTAAACGTTGACCAGGACCAGACTGTGAATATTGTTGAACGAGGCGAATGCCGAGCCCAACAACACAGGAGTCTGGGAATGTTGATTTTGTCCAAGATACACATACTATTTTTCCGCCGATCGATACGAGTAATTGAAAAAATTAGGAAATAGTACTCAAATATTCCCTGCCTAGGCCGGAATATTATTCCTGTACAGTTTTATTGTAAACTATCAAGATGCCCGTTCTTCGTACGGGATACAAATGTTTTTCTTCTAAATCTCAAATGAATTCTATGGCGCTCTCCTTCCCCTTCACTCAATACGCTAAACTAACAAATGCCGCAAAACAATATTGTAGGTAAAAAGGAAACAATATTCTTCTGAACACAGTCCTCCACAACTCTTTTATGCTTCACGTACCCCTTGGAATTGCGTACGTAATTGTCATTCCCCGTTGATAAAACTATAGTTTTAGTATAACAATGGGATAAAATTAAAAAATATATGTACAAACTAAATGTTGTATTCATAAATTATAGCAAGATACCCGTTTTCACCACTTGAGGGTGGAATTTCGGAAATCTTTGTATTTATTCTAAGAGACATTGAGTAATTCGTGAAAACACAGTTTACTCCTTTTCATCCCTTATTGGTGGAATAGTGAAAAATTTTGCAGCCCATATTATCCTGAAATAAACCCACAGCGAAAAATAATTAATAAATTTAACACCCTACCCCTTTTCAGTTTTCCCTTTTTACCTTTTTAGGGGTAATTTTAAAATCCCTTAAACCACTTTCGAAATATTTTCAGAATACAGCTATATGCAAAAAAAACAATGGTCTAACTCAATAAACATAAGAGACACGAAGGGTTTTTTAATTCACTCCGTATTCACATTTGCACTTTCAGGAGTTGATTATGGCAAAATCCTGAAATGTGTTTTTAGACACTTGTATTGGATACCTATGCAAACAAACACCCCTTTTCACCCCCTGAGGGGTAACATTTTAAAATCCCTTAAAGCGCTTTCTAAATCTTTTAGGAATACATCTATATGCCAAAAAAGGAATGTTCCAATTCAATAAACCTAGGAGATACAAAGGGTTCTTTAATTCACCCCGAATCCAGATTTGGACCTTTAGGGGCTGATTAGGGCAAAATCCTGAAATGTATTTTAGGACACCTCTATTGGATACCTGTGCAAACAAACACCAAGTCGATATCTCATTGGGTCTAAGTGATATTGAGGAATTCGTGAAATCACAGTTTACCCCTTTTCACTTTTAAAATCTCTTTAATCATTTTCTAAATATATTAAGAATACATCTACATATATGCCAAAAAATAATGTTCGAACCCAATAGACATAGGAGATACAAAGTGTTCTTTAATTCACCCCGAATTCAGATTTGCACCTGTAGGGGTTGCTTAGGGCAAAATCCGGAATAGTTATTTATGTACCTAGAGCGAAAAATGATGCATTAGGCGTGAGTTCGAAAGTTTCGGGCCGAGCGAAGCGAGGTCCGAAAAAACTCGAACGAACGCCTAATGCATTTTTCGCTCGTGTTGCATACAAAATTTTTCCTACGACTGTAAAATTTTCGAAAATAGGTTTAAACTGGTGTTTTTTGCCATTTCTAAAATTTTTACAGCAGAATTGGATATTTTATCGCCCATTTCTTATTTTTCTTGACACTTAAACACCGACAATACACAAAATAAAGCACAAGTGACTTTAAATCGCGAAAAAAGGTTTAAATCGAATTCACAGTGACAGCTGTCAACTTTGACGTTTTCAAATAGCTGACCACTAGCCGACTTAGGTATATAATCATGAAAGCTTATATAAAATTTATGTATGTTGCTATGTATTACGATTCACGATTATATACTTACGTATGACGGCTGCCGCGATGAACTGATTCAAAACAATCAATTTTTGACGTACGTCAACAAGGCGGAAAGCTTGATTTTAGAAGCAGTCGTAGGAAAAAGTATTTTTAGACACTTGTATTGGATACCTATGCAAGCAAACACCAAGTCGATATCTTATCGGGTTTAAGAGATATTGAGGAATTCTTGAAAACACGGTTTACCACTTTTTACCCCCATAGGGGTAACATTTTAAAATCCCTTAAACCACTTTCGAAATATTTTAAGAATACATCTATATGCCAACAAAAAATGTTCGAACTCAATAAACATAAAAGATACGAAAGGTTCTATAATTCACCCCGAATGCATATTCGCACCTTTAAGGGTTGATTCGGGGAAAATCCTGAAATACGTTTCTAGGAATTTGCATTGACAATATTTGCAAGTATACGCCAACTCGATATCCCATCGGGCCTAAAAGATATTGAGAAATTCGTGAAAACACATTTTACCCCTTTTCACCCCCTTAGGGGTCGAATTTCCAAAAATCCCTTCTTAGCACTACCTTACGTAACAAATAGAACCTTCCACCTAAATTTCAAGTTCCTAGTACCAGTAGTTATGCTCTGCGTTGATTAGGCCGGGTTGTGACTTTCCTTTATATACAGGGAATTTATTTTTTCTACTCCTGTAACTAAAATGCCATTTAACATACTAACATACACGTCGCTAAGTGACCTTTTAATCATGCCTTCATAACATATGACTAAAGAGCCTCTTAGTCATGAGCTGAAGTTGGCAACGATATTTTAGTCATGGGGTGAAGTTAGGTTCAAATAGTATTTGCTTTATTAGCCACAGACAAAACTAAAATCAAGTTAGTTTTCAACCGTCACTTTGACGTTTGTCAAGTATAATTTAACCTAATATAATAAATGTCAAAATTTTAATGCAATAATATGATGTTATATTCTCTAAATTTGTGGTCGTAGAAAAAGTATAGTATGCAACTCATTTTATAAACTTATTAGTCACTCTTTTATTAACACCTTGACTGCCAATCCTGTATACGTGGTCAATGCTCAAGGCCGCGCTGCAGATGAATGCACTGTGTGCAGGACGTTATCCATTGAGATGCGCTCCAACCGGCAACCAAACTCAAACTGAATGAAAATAGAGTCCTTACCACACGCCCCTCAAATATTACTGACGAGAAAGCAACGCCCACAAAACAGGATCAGTTTGAAGCGCAATGAGAATTGGACGTAGAAATACGTCTTGGGCGCCTAGCGGGAGTGCCAAAAGAATTAAACGTCCTGGGCACTGAACGTGTTAAACACTCGCTCCGCTGCGCTTCGCTCGTGATTAATAAAACTCGTGACTAAAATGACGTTTATAAAACTTGATACATAATATACTATTAATAGTTAACATAAGCGTTTCGTTTCTGTGCCACCATTTAATCATACATGTCATTTCCATAGTTACAAATGAGACCAAATAGATTAGAGCGTGTATTTTACGAGTTAACATATGAATTATTACTTGTCAAAAAAACAATTAAAAGTTATCCTAATGTATACAACTGAAGAGATGATACAACACACAAGTTGTTCCTACGTATATACTTTTTAGTTGCATACCTACATTCCGGTAACAAAATTAAAGTTTCTTATTAGCAAGTATCTAATTCAAATTCGTATGTTAACTCGTAAAATAAACGCTCTAATCTATTGATTTCATTGGTAACAATGGAAGTGACCTGTTTGATTAAATGCTGGCATAGAAACGAAACTGCTATGTTAACCATTAAAATAAATTCACTGTATATACTATATAGATTACTTAGCAACGGCTGATGTAATGGAATGTTTGAATTATTCCTGTACAGTTTCATTGTAAATTACCTAGCAACGGCTGATGTAATGGAATGTTTGAATTTGCTCAACAAAGTTTTGTCAATAATGTGAGAGTTCTAGTACGATTGGCGAAAAATAACATTTATTTTGGCATAAACAAATTTGATCATGGCTGGTCTGTTTTTGTGAATAAAATGCAAAATATTTATTAAATTTTTTTAGCTATTTCTATCTTAAACAAGCAACAAAATAAATTCAAGTTTGAACACCCTGTATGCAACAATTTATTAAAGAAGCATCTTCTGGTTCCAAATGTTTTTTAAAATTTTGTGAACATCTCTTTTCGCAATGTGCCATTCCAAAATTGAAGCAGCACGCATTTTTCAAAATAACACTGTAGATGTCTTTTGTCAAAAATCGATATGAGGTATATAAGCTGTGTTATACGCAAATATCAGAGCAATCATTTAATGATACGTTTTTAATGATCGGATTCTCAATTCAAATTTAAAGATTTACATATTGTTATGGTGGCCAGTTTCTTGCCGTTAACTATAGATTTGACAATTAATAATACAACGGCACAGCTCCTAAGTTTAAGATAATACCATTAATCATTTAGAAATGTCAAAATATAGTATTCAAAATTTCAGTTTTTTCACGAAAATTTCAACACGTGCAAAATGGATTTTTAGTAGCCGAGAATGTTCCCGCTTTCATTTTGCGAGCAGGTAACATCTAACTCGTTTCTACGTTTGTTATGAAAGAGATAGTTATGTAACTAATTGCAGTTAGGCAATACAGTATATGTTCAAACCGTGCGGAAAAGTGTTCACGTGGCGCTTAATTGTCCCCTCACCTAAAGTTCCGGCGCATAAACGTACGCGCGCCTAATAGCGCCCGCCTCTAAAGGCTTCGCGCCTAAACACTCGCGCCTAATAATGTGCGCCTTAAGGTGCGCGCCTAAACGTCCCTTTCCGGTGTTAATCGGCGGTTAATAATCTCAACAATTAACGTGTTCGATAACGCTCACACGTTAAAATGTCTTGGTTATTAATTGCTCCCATTAACATACTTGTTTGTTATAGTATATTATGATACGAGTTTTATAAGAAGCAGTTTTTAGTACGCACGGGTTTAGGGACAACGAGCGAAGCGAGGAGTGCCTTAAAGAAGTAAGTGCGACAAAATGCCTTATAAACGATGTATCATACAGTATTTTATCTACTTTGCCATTTTTTTAAACTCCGTTTTTAGTATTTTTATTATAGCATCGCTTTTTGTCTATTACGACACGCAAACAAGTATCGAAAGAGCCTTAGTACGAACGCAAAAGTAGATAAAATAAGTAATAACACTCCTATTATTAATTTTTGGACTTTGAAACAATTTTTGCAAAAAGTAAATTTTCTGAAAAACTACACCTCTTACAAAAAACTGTTTTGGTAAAAGTTATAGGATGACAACTCGGAAATAATATAACACTGTTTATTTCCTTTATTTATTTCTGGATAAAATTTGCAATTTTTCAAAATCTATACTTCTTACAAAATAAAATTAAACAGTTTAAAAAATCCATTATTAGTTTCTGCATTCCGATGAAATTTTTGTAAAAAGTTATTGGATTCACCCCAAAATTTCGAAATTGAGTTTTCAGCAGATCTTCACGTTTTAGAGTCCCCTGAACCCAAAAAACATGTTTTTGTTCATTGGCCTGTGTGTCTGTCTGTCTGTGTGTGTGTCTGTGAACAGAATATCTCAAAAACAAAAAGAGGCATGGCGTTGAAACTTCATATATAAGTTTTGTGTACTATCTAGATCCGACAGCAAGCTTTTGAAGAAAATTGCATAACCGGAGTACGGTGTTTACTCTTGTGATTTTTCAGTTTTTTTCGATTTTTTTCAAAAACGGCTCTAACGATTTTTTTCAACTTGACATTTTTATTACATTTTTAATGTGTATTGAAGTGAGATAGGCGATTTTCAAGTTGTATACCTCTAACATGGGTTTAGGTTACGACGAGCGAGCGAGGAGTGCCTTAAAGGAGTAGGTGCGACAAAATGCTTATAAATGAGGTATTATACAGTATTTTATCTACTTTACCACTTTTTTAATCAAAAATTACTCTGTTTTTAGTATTTTTATTATAGCATCGCTTTTTGTCTATTACGACACGCAAACGAGTATTGTAATAGCCTCAGTACGAAGACAAAGTAGATAAAATAACTAATAACACTCCTATTATTAATTTTTGGACTTCTAAACAATTTTTGTAAAAAGTAAATTTTCTGAAAAACTACACTTCCTACAAAAAACTGTTTTGGTAAAAGTTATAGGTGACAAGTCGCTAATATATAACACTCTTTTAAGAATGTTTATTTTTTTATTCATTTCTGGATGAAATTTTGCAATTTTTCAAAATCTATACTTCTTACAAAATAAAATTAAACAGTTTAAAAAATCCATTATTAGTTTTTGGATTCCTGTGAAATTTTTGTAAAAACTTAATTTGAGTGTTACTTTCTTTTACAACAAAGGAAGTATTGGATTCACCCCAAAATTTCGAAATTGAGTTTTCAACAGATCTTCACGTTTTAAGAGTCCTCTGAACCCAAAAAACATGTTTTTTGTTCATTGGTCTGTGTGTCTATCTGTCTGTCTGTCTGTGTGTCTGTGAACAGAATATCTCAAAAACAAAAGAGATATGGCGTTGAAACTTCATATATAAATTTGGTGTACTATCTATCCGACAGCAAGCTTTTGAAGAAAATCGCATAACCGGAGTATGGTGTATTGATGTGAGATAGGCGATTTTCAAGTTGTATACCTCTAAAATGCGTTTTTTTTTGTTTTTTTTATTAACTCTACTTTAAATAGAACACCCGGTATATTATTATATTTTTGAATTCAGCTTAACATTTTTGAGAAAATTTGTCTCTTAAACTAACGCTCTATTTGTATGGTTTCTGTAAAATTTGTAATTTTTGAAAAATTTTTGCAAATGCTTACAAGCTAAAAATCAAATGTTGGACTAATTATAAGATCACTGTAAAAGGGGTCGTGTGCGGGTCGCACCAGATTTTTTATAAGTTTTTTAAACTTTGATGCAAGTTTTGTAGAAATGTGTTTGTTTGTTTGTCATGAAAAAGATCTAGGCATGCGAAGTGCCAGGTACCTTAGACACAGACTATGACTATGGTGAAAGTCCTACTTAGAATTTTGTCGAGACTAATGGATTGTAACCCTAACAAGGAACTTTTTACATGCTACACATCGTAGTAACCCACGGCTTTACATCACTTCCAAATGATGGCATTCTGTAGAACTTAGAGCATTTTCATCAACAAAATTGTGTAGTTTTTACACCGCATAAAATTTATAGTTAATATTGTTACATTATTTTTAGAGAAATTATTATTTTTATGTCCTACCAGTACATTAATTGAAATTAATGACTCTATCTTAAGGTATCTTGGATACAAAATAACGCTCCAGGGCAATTATTTTCTTCATAAGAACCCTAGGGTTATTATGAAAATTAACAGTATTTGTTTCCATGGATACAACTTTTTATTATGCACCACTGTCACAATGAAAATTAATGACAGCTCAGCTAATGTCACAAATCTAACTTAGATCAGCTAACTAGATCAATCTTAAATACTATATCATAGTAATTATATGAATTGAATATGAGTTAGGTAAGAAAAATTGGTAGGACATAAAACCTTGAAGGCACCACGGGCATTATGAGCTAAGAGCCCGCGATTGTTGTACACACCTCGGGCCAAAGGCCCTCGGTTAGTACACTAACAATCTTGGGCTCATACTCATAATGCCCTGGTACCTTAATAACTATTCTAAAACACACCTTACGCACTGGACCAAGACTGCTAAATAAACTCACCTGCCTGTCGTTGCATTATAAAGGACATGGTGACGACATAAGAAATTATGTGTCGTGTATAAGGATTATAAATTATTGTAAAGAATAATGTAAACCAGCGGTGAGGCTTTATTGTAGGTCAGGGTTCCAGGAATATTTTTGGGTCCCAACCAGTGACACGCGATAAATGCATTTCTCTCGAGTGATATTGGTGCTTACCCTCCCCCCCCCACGTGACCTTAGGGTTCAGGTTCTTCAAACCCTCTAAACCCCCTGTAGTCCCGCCACTGTTGTAAACGTAAATTAGACGAGACGAAGGAAACAATGCAAGATACTAAGATTGTAATTTACGGCAAACGAATTAGAGAAGGCAGTTGCAAATATAATGCTGGAAGAGCTTGCAGGACACAACTAAATATCTGCTAAGAGGCTGAAGTGTTCGGGAGGCAAAACCGGAGAACTGATATCACAAGAAGAAAATACAAGCGAATATTATCCAACAGAATTCGATCCATAATGAGAGATATACTTTTAAGTGTGTCGAGAAAAATCGATACGCTAAAGTAATAGTAGAGAAATACCTTTCACACACATTTAATCGATTAACCGGGGAGCTCTTCCTCAATTTGATGGGCAAAACTAGCCACCTACCTAGCTTACCAGCAAAGAGGGCGCATAGAACCACAATTTTGTGGAATTAAACAGGCCACTGACCTAACACAAGAGTACCAAGAAGAAGACCATTTATCAATACCATTAGCGGAGAGCGCAGATGGATCAGAGGGAGAGCCGATAATGTGACATTTCAGATTTATAGGTGACAAGAGATGGAATTTGCATCCACATTCTATAAAATTTAAAAAAAAGTTACCCGAACCGAGATTCGAACTCGCAACTTTAGGCTCGGCAGCCCGGTATTGTGCCACTACGCCATCTTGACGGAATAGATATTAACCTAACGTCTATTACTGGTAGCCCGTATACAATTCAATTTAAGAAATCTTTCCTATAACTTTGGGTTGATCACGATCGATTGAGAAATTACCACAATCAACCAATCAATCAGTTTGATTTTTTCCTACTATTATTTACTTACTATACTTACGTCTTGTGTTTATGATTGGGTCCCTTAAGTTCAAAAGTACTTCTAAAAAATCCTTAGGCGAGTAAACGGGCCTGTATTTGTTAATATCTACAATAAAAACACTTGCAAATCCAAGAAACGTATTAGCCATAACCATAGTGGTCTGACACTTATGACTGATAGGTAAAAGAACTGGAATAAACCAAAACTACTAATTTTGTCTGAAAATGCAGATCACTATAGTACATATTTTCATAAATAAAATTTTACCAACGTCGTAATTGCTTAACTCTCCCCATTTCTCCACCAGCTCTTCGCGATCGGAAGTTGTCCGCAACCTTGCCAAATGGATGCCTAGTTCGGTGCACATGGAATTTAGAGATTTGTGGATTCGTTTCTCCCATTGTATCTGAGCTTTTTTGAAAAACGATTCAAATGATGCGTAGCAGCAGCTGTCCCTGTGTTGCGACCGAACCCAGTGGTACACGTTGTTCCTCAACTCTGCCTCGAGACCGTTCTCTTTCATCGACTTCGTCAAGGAGTCCTTAAAATCGTCAAATTTGACGGAAGGGGACGACACCAGTTTCTAGAATTGATACGTGTACAAATTACCTTCACTTATAACTTCATCTACCTGGACATCGGTATACAGGCTTCTGTACGATGGGTTTTGTTTGATGTCTTCACTTAACTTTAGAGCCGTGTGGTGAATACTTTTATCTTTTATCTCCTCCATGGTTTAATTTGAAGATTACAGCCTTAAATATCACGTTTTCTGCCTCATACCGAAAAACTCTAAACATAAATTTTAGTGACGAGCTTTGTCACAGTGACATACGTTTCCACGGCAACGCAAACTTTCTAACTATTGATCTGCTACTCATGTGATGCTACCCTTAGCTTAGCCCACGGTTTGCTTATCCTACCATATAGCAAGTTTCTAGGCAAATTTCAGATATGAAGAGTGTTTTATTTGAAAGTATTTGTAACATGGCAAATAAAATATATAACAAAAGCAATATTCGTTTCCTCTAATCCGTAGTTTCTTGTAGAACTTCTAAAATTATTTTATTTTTATTTTGAGTGGACCCAGGATTTCTAAATGTATAAGAATCTTACTGTTAATTGTTCTCGGTATAAAATGTATATTTATAAAAGTCGTTATGACTACTTTACTTCCTATTGGCGCATTCTTAAACTTTCCTGACACCTTCAGCCAGATCCTCAATGTTTTCAATATGTTTTAAACAAAGCACAAAACGAAATATACTTGAACATACTGTGTTTTACTTGATCTAACTTTTGCTACTCCAACGAAAGGCTCTTTTAATTTTTCTATTAAAATAAGACCTAACTGACTTTATGAGTGGTAATGGTTTGTTTTTTTTTAATTAAAAATATTGGTACAAAAATATTTTGAAATGGGCATTATTAAATGTTAAGTTTTTAATGTGGCAACATTCTCAACGAAACATCACGAATAACTATTATATTAATGCTTTTAGTAACTGTAAGATCTCTAAAACACGATTTTTCTCAAATATAGGTGTTTTCCAAAACAGTTCCTTAAATAAGTAAATTATAGCTTTCCCGGCAATGTCAAATATTTTTACGCATCGTATGCACTGAAAACTTGTCGCAAAAATCGCCTGGTCTGCAATTTGTTTTTGTTGCTATCCAAATCCCAAAACAAAGCCCGGATTTTACTGAAAATGCACCGGTTGCAGGAAAGTACAAATAACATTGATAAACAAATTGAATAGTAAAGTTGAAAAATTGAAACAAAACATTACATTAGTACATTACGTTACAGGATCGTTGAGTGCCTTAGAACAGGCCGAAAAAGAGTTAAAAGAACGAGTCCCGAAGGGCTGAGTTGTATTATGACTGTTCCAGTATAACACTTAACGATTGAGTCTCGTATAACATTTTCTGCGCTATCAACTAACAAAAATAAAAATACCGTTGAATATGACAACTATTGTTTGCCTAAATAAGGTGAGTGATTGTTGATTCTGTAGTAACTAAATACAAAAAAATATTCTATAACAGTCCAAGGACCGTTATATTCATAATGGGATTGTTATGTTGTTGTCATACCAACCAACAATGATACGGGAAGTTGACCTTATCGTCAGAGATAAAGACCCGAAAACAAGTAAAAATAGGTTGGTAGCCCAAAAACTCTATAATGGCTACGTTTAGCGAGTACAATAGGTGCAAAGTCTCGGATTCGTCTTGGGGGAACGGGTTAGAATCTCACCGGCTGCATTGTTTTTTCCAAATTAATGTAATTCGTGTGCTTCCTTTTACTGCAGTATTATTTTGTAAATAATTCTGACTACTCTTTTTCTTCTGTAACCTTTTTATTTGTAATACAATTTTAAAATTTACAGATATAATTTTTTTCGTAATACTATACCGCTATTATATTTTAACTGAACTAAATAATAGTTATTTATGTATCAAGAACGTAAAATGCCTGAGGTGCAGACAAAACTTTATGTACGATCCAAATTTTAAAAATGTAGATTCAGATTATATAAAATGTGAAATGAAATCGGGGCAATTCTTACAACTATTTTTTTAAATAATTTATTAACCAGTTCAGCAAACAAATTGCTATGCATGGTTTGTTTAAAATTTAAATTAGCACAATATATATAATTTGCGATGTCAGCATATGTCCTTCTGTAACCAAATTATATAAAATTTAACATTATTTTAAATAAATTACCACATTATTTTAGCCGAATAGTACCTTTGTAGGTAACTAGGTATGGTTTTCATTAATAGGTGTTTGTAAATAATTACTAAAATGACGTCAGTGGGCGGTAAAATTCGCCCGAGGACGAAACAGACTAGCTTTATGCCTAAAAATGAGATCTAAAAACATTAATTATTGATTGATCGTACGTAAACACATGAAAAGTCATTCTAACAACCGCTTGCCGTTAAAAAGCACATGATTTTTTTTAAATGACGTCATTTATAACAGCCACTGGCCGAAAAAAGCTAGAAGAACGATACCCGAAGAGTCAAGTTTTGCTATTTTTTGAGGCCAGTTCCAAGAAGACACTTAACGATCGAGTCTCGTATAAAATTTTTGCGCTATCAACTAATAAAAATAAAAAAACCGTTGATTATTTTTTAAACAGTCCTATCAGCCAATAGTAATGAGAAAAAATTCAAATCGACCAATAGCATCAAAATTAGATTGACTATTTGCTAGTAGCATCAAAATTACACTGACTATTTGCTAGTAGCTGATTACAGCGATTATTTTTTCACAAACCATTCAAATCGTTCTTATGCTGTAACAAAACTAGCTAAAAGTGGTATAAGTGAGCAGCAGTTGTTAAAAATAACAGGACACTCATCTGGAAGCTCCATCAAACCCTATCTACAACTTGGACTGTTTAAAAATTATCACGCCTAATTATATTCGTCGTAATATTTTTTTTATATATAATTTTAACTAGATTAGCACTCATCTTTGTTGCTATTAAGAAATCCCACTCGTGGACTTGTTGCCAATAAGAAATCTCACGAGTGGACGATGTCCACAAGTGGGATTTCTTAATAGAAACAAAGATGAGTGCCAATCTAGTTAAAATTATTAAAAATTACTATTGTTTGCCTAAATAAAGTGCTTAATTGTTGCTTCTGTATTAACCAAACACAAAACAATTTCTATAACAGTCCTAGGACCGTTATATTCATAACGGGCTTGTTATTTTGTTGTTGTCATACCAACAAACACTGATACGGGAAGTTGGCCTTTTCGTCACAGATAACAAACCCGAAAACAAGTAGAAATGGGTTGGTAGTGCAAAAAGGATTATAACTAAGAATAAAGTTATTTTTAAATTAATGTTAATGAATTGTTCTTCAAATGAATACGTTTTTATTACGAAAAATCTTGAAGGACACAGGGTCGATATGCAAATAACGGACTTGGTTAATGGTTAATGACGTTAATAACTATAATTAGTGTAAATCCTCCTATAGTCTGTGTCATCTTTATTTGGACCAAAGTTGGCTAAGGATTTATAACATGATTCACCAGGTATAAAATTATTTTACATTTGAAGTATTTTAGGTTAGAAATTTCTATGACAGACCCCGACGTGTTGCTATAACATAATGACGCCCGACGTGGGTATATAGTAATATATTTAAATTGCTTCTAAACACATTAATCTAGCCCTGTTAATGAATTCCAGTTACAAAAATCATGTAAATGTTCTTTTACAGTTGTCTTAATGAGGAAATTTTTCTTTATCCGATTTACATGTTCTAAAAAATCTCCTAATCTAGACAACTGTAAAAGAACATTTACAGGATTTTTGTAAACGTAATTTATTAATAGGGCTAGATTAATGTTTTTAGAAGTCATTTAAATAGATATTAATTATCATTTAAAATATTTCTCCTAGAAAGTGCACTGCATCAAAAACGTAAAAATTAGGCGAACATATTACTTTACGGTAAATAATTTAAAATAATAAAGGAGTAAATAACATTTTATATTATTTTTTTCAATTATAAATGATTAAAGTCTTCACATAAAACATTGAGTTTTAAAAGTAAGTCTTGTTATGTGAAATTTTGAAAATATTTAAAAAATAGAAAAATTAAATTTTAGCTAAACTTAAAGAAAAATGGTTGTTTTCTGGTCTTGAAAGTATTCAGTTTGCTAAAACTAACATACTCTAAAAATATCTCATTGTAACCTTACTTAATTTCCGAAAAATAGCACTTTTTGGATTTCAATAATTTCGAAAAACTGCATTTTCTAAATAAGTAAAATTCACTCAGTATATATGATAAGGGCTAAATAAGTTTTTTCACATGCACCCAAATTTTTTTGACGGTCACTGTATAAGGTGGTTCCCATCTTTGTCTTTGCTTTTTCTTTAATTTTATTTCTTTAATTTATTTCTTTTCTTCTTGTTCCATGTTATTCTTCCCTTTTTCCTCAGTTTCTCATTTTCCTACATTCATTGTTGAACCATTCATTGCAGTTGATAGGTTTTGTTGTACTGTTCGTTCTACCACTTTTATGTTACAAGTTTTAAATTTTGTTCATTCTTACTCTATATTATTATTTATATGTTGTTGTTTCAAGCACTGGTGTAATTATTATCTATGATTTACTATCATTCCTTGCTATTTAAATCTTTCTTATATTCCATTTATTATTTATTTGACCTTTACATATGCCTACTTTTGTAATGCGCTGTTTTATTCTGCCTTTCGCGATAAAGTAATCCGACTAATAATTCGCGCCTCTGCAATTTCGCACATCCACCATTGACGACATCCTCCGTTTAGAAATAAGTACAAGTGCATGATCTAATTGAATTCCACTCTCTTGTTCATTTTTCGTTGCTTGAGTCTTCGTCTCTGTTGATCTGTTCGGCCTTTGATTCTTGAACTTTCGCAGCCTATATGTTTTTTACACTATGAGGCAGCTGGCCTCGCGCCTAACCTCCATTTCGGAAAGCCATTTTTCCTCTCATGTTTGTACTGACCGACTCTTTCCACCGGTGCTGATTACCCGTTCTCCGGAGGGGTTGTTCAGGTTGTCCGGGGTTCGCCACGGGGAGGTGAAAGTCAGAATTGAGTACCAGAGGCTATGCGACACTATATAGCTGGATACCTTGCCGTGTGGTGCGCATTCACTACCCCATTTGAACCGCAAAAATCTAGCCTTAGCAGGGCAAAAACTTGAACTGTGGCGACCAAGAGCGTCCCTTGACTTTGTGTTGCAATATTGGCTGAGTAAACAGTCTATTCTTAGTCTAGTTACTTCTGGTACGGCGCTTCCTAAGCTTCTTCATCTTTTATACTTATGTATAATGAACCCCTACAGCAACATTTTGACGACCTCTCTCGCCTTTTGCTCTTTATTATCATTTCTGTGAGAATTATATGACTAAGCCAGACAACTTTTGCACCTTTAGCATCATAAACAGAAAGAGCATCGGTTAATAATTGAATTATATCATTGCATAGAATCTATTTGTATCCAACAAGGGCTGGGCATGCGGAGTGCCAGGTACCTTAGACACCGACTGCTATGGTCATGGTCAAATTCCTACTTAGAATTTTGCCGAGACTAAGGAGTTGCAACTGTTGCAAGGGATCTTTTACATGCACACATCGTAGTAACATGGGACCCACGGCTTTACATCACTTCCGAATGATGGCATTCTGTAGAGGTTTCCATCCGCATCTTTTATTTTTAAAAACCTCACCGAGGCCGGGAATCGAACTCTCGATCCTTAGATCAGTAGCCAGAATGCTTAACCACTGAGCTACCGAGCCCGGCAAAGTGTTAAATTATGGCTATAGCATGTGTATGAAGAAAGTAGTATAGTGGAAATAGTACCCCAGCAGAAAAACAATTGTGTATTATTAGAGGAGAAGGTGCAAATATGGAATACCATTTTGTTTGGTATACAAAAAAAATTTTTTTAGTGAACAGAATTAAGCCATTTTTAAGGAACAGGTTCTTTAGACAGTTAGACACCAAAATGTAAAAGCAAATGTGTAATTATCTAAAACATTTTTACAAAAACAAGTTTGAAAACAAAAACTAGAAAATGCCCACCTAAGAAAAGGTGGTGCAAATATGGAATACCTTAAATATCTAAGAAATAATGAAGTAGCTTATGGTTCCTAAAAATTAAAACTAACTATAAAGTCTAGATTAACATATTACTTGCACCAGTCGCAAATATACTCTTCTTTTTCGGCGCCTGCGCACTCATTATGAGCCCACATTAAGCACATTAAACATTGGACCCATAATTCTCCCCTCTGATCAGCAGAAAACGCATTCTCGCAAAACATGCAATGAGCATCGTCCTCATTCGGTTCCAATTGTCCCGGCATATTTTCCAAATCGTCAGAATCGTCAAGTTTTACATCTGCGCTTGAATCCTCAGATTCATCAGAAGAAACTGCATTCTTTGGACGTTTGATTTTGTACCTTGACTTCTCCTGTTTTTGAGAATTTTTTTTTTGCTTCTAGGATTTTCCCGAAGACAAGTTTCTTTTAACGCTACGCGCTTTTGCCTCCTTTTCAGTTTTTTTATTTATTGACTCATTTAGTTCGTCTTTGTAAGGTGACGAGGTAATCACAGTAGATCCAATTGTCTTGCGTCCTCGGTTGGTTTTTTTACGGTTTATGTTTGGGACTGGAGATATTTCGAACGGTGAAACAAACTGCTGGCTTGAATCAACATCAACTTCTGAGGCAGAGTTTTGATCTTGGTCTTGGTCAACAGCTTGAATTCGGACAGGTGCATTGTCTTCACATGTCGTTTTAGAGCATGAAGGTTTATCGACAGGGTCAATCGAAGATTTAGAGCAGGAGGGTTTGTCGAAAAGGGTAGTAGCAGTTTTTGTTGTTTTGACTTTTTGAATGCTAACGGTAATTCCTCTTTTCGCTGCTTCTTGTTCCGCAGCAATGAAGTCAGCTTCAGAAAAAACATTCCTGTTCAAAGGGTAAATACCAGTGGTACGAAAACCATTAGCCGCTACTGTGTATGTCTGAACTTTTTCGTAAGCTCTACCAAATAATTCCATTATATCAAAAGGACTAAGAGCCCGTTGGTTTTGACGGATCCAAATACGAATTTCTTCGCTATAATAAACTTTGAATGGCCCCATAAATGACTTATCCAAAGACTGGAGCTTGTGAGTTGAGTGAGGAGGCAGACATAAAATGATAACATGGTTTTCCCTTGCAAGGTCGATAACATCGATATTGCGAGTGTGGCTGTAATGGCCGTCAAGGATTAACAAGAGAGGGTTTTCTTGAGTTGGTTTAGTGTACTGGATAAAGTGACGGAACCACTGGGTGAAAATATGGGCCTGTACCCAACCGGATGGATGTGCAACTCCTACGGACCCAGGGGGAGCTCCCTTCATAAGCTGAATGTTCATATTTTTCCTAGGAAAAATAACCAAGGAGGAACAAAGTTTCCAGCCGCACTCATACAAAAAATAACTGTAATCAAAGCCCCTTTCTCTGCTGATGTTAATGAAGCAACTTGACGTTTGCCTTTAAGTCCTATCACTGATGATACTTTAGTTTGGACAATTGTTAAGCCTGTTTCGTCTACATTATAAACGTTGTTTGGGGAAAAGGGCATTTGTTTTTCAAGGAGGTCAAAAAAGCCGGCAACTCTTTCTTTACAAAAACCTGCAGCTCTTGCAAATGATGTCCCCGTTGGCTTCCTTATTGACAATGTTGGATGTCGCTTTAAAAACAAATCAATCCAGGCTCTGCCTGCTAATCCAGATGTAGAAAACGGGTGTTTGATTTTATTCCTTATGGCCAACTGATAAGCCATGCGCCTCAGATCTGTCATTGTGAGCCCGTAAAATTTGGACTCCATTTTTAAAACGTAATCAACTAGTAGCTTCTCTAGCTCTGATCCCAAAACACATTTTCTTCCAAGCTTGGTTGCTGCAGCCTTATCTGGTGGAAGTATGTTAATTTGACTTAGACGAAAGAGCGATGTACGGGGAACTCTATAGGTTTTGAATGCCTTGAGATATCCCATTGTTTTTTCTCTTACTGCCTTGATGGCCCTAGCCATGTCCTCTTCCTTGTATTGCTTTCTTTTATTATTACAAGACCGACGTTCAGTTTTTCGTGACATCCTAAAAATATACTTTCTGTAAGAAATACGATTAAAAAAAAGTGGTGCAAATATGGAATACTAGTATTCCATATTACCGACAATCCACGTCATCAATATGTGAGGTTAAATCTACCCTATCATAACAAAAAACTAAACAAATACAACCTCATCTTAAACTTATAGTGGCATCGTAACAAATATTTAAATAAAAACATGCAACTAAAAAAATTAGGCTTGCATATTCACTTACGTGTTAAAATTATCAGCATGCGAAATTCACATGTACACACATAGTAAACCGAAACCATACTAAAACGGCGCGCGGGAAATCGCATCTAATAAAGATCGCAAACCTTCACAAGTTTAGCCGTTTTTCTACAGAGGGCCGCACTTGGTTTAGTCAAAACCTAAGTATTCCATATTACAAGCATATTCCATATTTGCACCTTCTCCTCTATTATTATTATTATTATTATTATTATTAATGTCTTTATTATTTTTTTCTTAAACTACAAAAAAAACATTTTTTCTATAGCACATGTTAAAGTGTGCTTTTATCAACTCAAAACAAAAGGTCAAGTTTTACTTTAACAGCAAGGGTAGATACAGTAGCACTTTAACACCAAGGATAGACAAAGTAATTTAATTTTCTAACTTTTGTTTAAATTAAATATGACAGCATCGTATTATCGTAGCAACCCAATCTAGCTACTGACATTTTGAAATGTGATTGACTGTCATTATTTTCTTTTGAAATTGTTAAAGTTCTTGCTATAGAAAAAAATATTGTATTATACACGACGATAAAGTTATTTCTATCCACTCTTGAATCATTAACGTCTCGACTTCGTCTCGACGTTAAACGATTCACTCGTGGATAAAATTTAACTTTATCGTCTTGTATAATAAATTACTATTATTTATACAATCTGAGGCGAAGTTCAGCTTAGGCGCCTTGTCAGCGCCTGCTGCTCTTCCACTTAACCCCTTTTCGCGCAATATTTCTGACATACAGAATTATTAGTAGAAGTGAATTGAATAATATAATTATAAGAAATTTAAAAAAAAACAAAAAAAACACCAGTTCTTTCGACAGAAGTAAAAAAAAAAGAACAAAATGGCTTTTGTAACTGCAGATAGGACATTACGCATTCAGACAGGATGTAACGCGCTTTGGCGGAGTTTCATTTTCAGTAACTTACTTTTAAAATGTTTAATATCGGAAGATTTGAGATCTAAGGGTAGCGAATGATATTTGTTAACAATTTGATATGTAAACGACCGCTTAAACATCTCAAATCTCAAATTTAAAGTATGAACATCTGTACGATGAATAATTTTATTGTAGAGATAGTTCGGCTTTTTATTTAAAATAATTTTGTGATATAAACATACAGCATGCAGCAACCTGCGATTGGACATATTTAACCAACGAATATCAAGCAGTTTGTGAGAGATATGGTCGAACTCATGGTGTAAAGAATACAAGGTGTAACGTTCCGCAGAATGTGGGCGGACCTCAAATTCAACCAATAGGACATGGTCCGACAAATGGCACGATTGGTAGTACTGAAGTGTATTGTTGAAGACACTGTCAATGTCAAATTCGAGGTTAGGTTTTGCGTCAGTTGGTGTCAGATTGACGCAAAATGTAACCTGCTAACCCCGAATTTGACATCGACTGACAGTGCCAGCAACATATACGATCGCAACCATGGTTACACCATGATCGCGGCCGTGATGGATTTTCTGAGCAGGACCATCGGGTATTGGTTGACATCTCCCCTCTATTTTCTGAACGACTGCCCATCCCGGGAGCGTTTCACCTTGTATTCTTTACACCATGGTCGAACTTACGTATTCCAAATATTAACCTTAAGCAGGTATTCTGTAGACTTTGAATTTTTTCAGAGTCAGCGTAAGATAAACAAGGACCATACACAGAGTCACCATAGTTAAGTTTAGATAAAACTAATGATTCACATAAAACTTTTCGGAGTTCCCGACTTAAGATAGACCGATTTTGATAAAGCAATCGTAGGGCCTAGGGCGTTAAAACCACTGCTGATACATCTTATATTATAAGATCTGATGCCGGCCGTCCGTAAGCAAGTGGCGCGCGCACATGCCGATCGCGCCGCAACAGGCAGCATGAAGGGCCCGCATACTGGGCCGGGCGGCATATACGTAATCTGCAGACGCATAAGGTATTATGACAACTGTTCGGCTACAATCGGTAATTGATTAATATGGCGCCAATGAAAGTTTAAGTGAAGTGCAGACACAGAGAGGTATGTAGGAGCCTTGGCGTCGCGTCATGGAAACCAACATAGTTTAGTTTTTGTTGATATTGTCATTCTGACATAACGTATGTATTAGTTACTGAATTAGTACTTTATGTAACTAGTCCTCAAAGCAAGGCTTTAGGGGACGAGTCGTAATGTTTCCGGGCGAGGCGGAGCGAAGCGCAGCCGAGTCCGTAATATGAAGATGAGTCCTCTAAAGCCATTTGAGGACGTGTTGCATACAACGTTTTTTTGTATTAGCTCTCCAAAAATTATAATATGAAGTTTCAATTACCATTAACGCGGCATTATATTAGGAGGCCGCGCGAAAATGTATTTTTCGCTCCCCAAACTGGTTACTTTGGAAACTGTCTAGGATCCTCAAAATGGCCATTTAGAGGCCTTGTACTTAAAGTCGTCATGGCAACTAATGTTTGAGTCCGCTAAAATGTTGCCATGACGACTTTAAGTACAAGGCCTCTAAATGGCCATTTTGAGGATCCTAGACAGTTTCCAAAGTAACCAGTTTGGGGAGCGAATACAAAAAAAATATTTTAAGTATACTACGTTCAGTATCTACAGTGGTGACACCGACGATGTCAGAAACAAGGCAATCTCGTGAGGATGCACCCTCCGAGACAGCAGCTGATAGCACTGCTGTCGCACGTGTCGCGGTCAAGCCGCCTCCTTTTTGTCGAGAAGATCCAGCTCTTTGGTTTGCACAGCTAGAAGCACAATTTGCTACAGCTGGCATCACAACGGAACTGACAAAATTTCATTACGTTGTAGGTTCCATCGACACCTCTGTCCTCGCTCAGGTAGCCGACATCATTCGTAATGCACCTGCGACAGACCCCTACAACACCCTTAAAAAACGTCTTACTTCTTGCTTTGCGGAATCACAAGAGAAACGACTTGCACGCCTTCTGAAAGGTACGTCCCTGGGTGACAAGCGTCCCACTCAATTGCTACGAGAACTGAGAAACATAGCTGCAGGGACAGTCAACGACGAAATCCTCCAATCTATTTTTATCAGAAGTTTACCATCCCAGATGCAGTCTATTATAGCTGTATCTCAGGGCAATCTTGATGATATCGCCCTTATTGCTGACAAGGTTCATGACGTATCAAACTACGAAGTGTTTACTATACAGGAGCCAAGTACCTCAGTCTTGCAGTCACAGTTGGACAACATCACCCAGACAATTACTCGACTGGAAGCACGTTTGTCTCGACCTCGCTCCTCTACTCCTCAGCCATCATCGACAAGTCGAAGCACACGGTACTGCTGGTATCATCTGAAGTTTGGCAACCGGGCCCGCCAATGCAAACCACCTTGTGAATTTCCTATTCAGGGAAACGGCAGACGTGGCCGCAATTAGAGGCAAATGCTGCCACGCACCGTAGTCGCCTCATTGTACACGACCCGACCACCCAGTTGTCATTTCTCATTGACACTGGAGCAGATGTATCAGTAATTCCTCCAACGAAACGTAATTTGCCTGTAGATTCGTATCGCCTCTATGCCGCCAACGGCTCGGTGATCAAGACCTTCGGACAGAAAACCCTGAAAGTTGGACTAGGCCTTCGTAGACTATTCAAGTGGACCTTCATTATGGCCGATGTGACTAAACCTATCATCGGAGCCGATTTTTTAGAAAATTTTGGTTTGTTAGTCGACCTCAAGAACCGCTGCCTTATTGACCGACTAACTTCTGAGCGTTCACTATGTTCTGTCATCGGCAGTCCAATTCCCAGCATCAAGACCTTCGACCAGCATATAACGTACCACGATATTCTCTGTCAATTCCCGGCTATAACACGACCACCAGAAATCGTCCCTAAAGTAGCAAAGCACACAACAACGCATTACATCATCACTAAAGGGCCACCGGTGTTCGACAGAGCTCGTCGGCTTGCTCCAGATAAACTTAAGGATGCTAAAAAAGAGTTCCAGTTCATGATGGATGCAGGGATCTGCCGCCCTTCCAAAAGTACATGGGCGAGTCCATTGCACATGGTTCGCAAGAAAAATGGTACCTGGAGGCCTTGCGGAGATTTTCGTCGTTTAAATGCCGCAACAGTCCCTGACCGGTATCCTTTACCACATCTCCAAGACTTTTCGCACTTGCTACAAGGTAAAACTATCTTTACTACGCTGGACTTAAATAGAGCATATCATCAGATTCCAATTCAAGAAGAAGACATTCCTAAAACCGCAATAATTACACCATTTGGATTATTTGAGTTTGTAAAGATGGCGTTTGGGCTCAGAAATGCTGCTCAGACAATGCAACGCTTTATGCATGAAGTTCTGGGAAATTTATCTTTCGTCTTCGTGTACATAGACGACGTGCTCATAGCCTCCCGGGATGAAAACGAACATCGAAAGCACTTGATACAGGTTCTCGAACGCTTAGATCACTTTGGCATGACAATTAACATGGCCAAATGCCACTTTGGACAGAACGAGGTGCCCTTTCTCGGTCACTGGGTCACGGCGGAAGGGATTCAACCGCTACCCAAACGCGTAGAAACCATCTTAGAGTACAAGAAACCTTCTACGATACATGAGCTTCGTCAGTTCCTCGGCATAATAAATTTTTATCGCCGCTTCCTTTCCCAGGCAGCTCATCATCAAGCTGTTTTGAATGAATATTTAAAGTCATCACGGAGGAAAGACAACAGGAAGATTGTTTGGACGGATGCTGCTTTTGCAGCGTTTAACAAATGCAAAGATGACCTCGCTTCTGCAACACTCCTAGCACACCCGTCGACCAGTTTCCGTCTTGGCTTGTCCGTCGATGCATCAGATTTGGCAGTAGGAGCGGCGCTACATCAGCTTCACAACGGGAGTTGGCAGCCGCTCGGGTTCTTTTCGAGAAAACTCAAGCCTGCGGAGCAGCGGTACAGCACATACGATCGTGAGCTTCTAGCTGCTTACTTGGCTGTAAAGCACTTTCGGCATATGGTTGAGGGCAGAGAGTTCACGCTGTTCACTGACCACAAACCCCTCGTCTATGCATTCTCGCAGAAAGCTGACAAATGCTCCCCGCGTCAACTAAGACATCTGGATTATATTGGGCAGTTTTCCACTGATATTCAACATATCTCAGGTCGGGATAACATAGTGGCCGACACGTTATCAAGGCTTTGCACCATCGAGATACCATCCCATATTGACCCAGAGACCTTGGCTGTGTCTCAAGGGCAAGACGAAGAGTTATCCCACCTGTTACAATCGAAGAAGACCTCCCTCAAGCTTGAAGTCGTCCTGTACAATGACTGTGAGTTGTATTGTGATACCTCCACGGATCGCGCTCGTCCTTATGTACCTCTTACACTACGACGATCACTTTTCAACAGCTTACATAACCTGTCTCATCCTGGCATTCGTAGCTCGGTCCGTTTGGTGCGGCGCCGATACGTTTGGCCATCGATGAACTCTGACTGCCGCACCTGGGCCCGCAACTGCGTCCAATGCCAACGCAGTAAGGTTGGTCGTCATACACAGGCACCCTTGGATAAGTTTCCACTAGCGGAAGATCGTTTCGACCACGTCAACATCGATATAGTCGGTCCACTTCCACCATCAGAAGGTTTTCGCTACATTCTAACATGCATCGACCGGTTCAGTAGATGGCCTGAAGCTTTTCCAATGACTGATATGTCGGCGGATACCGTAGCGAAGACTTTCTTCGGGAACTGGATATCACGCTACGGCGTTCCTTCCCGGTTAACATCAGATCAGGGCAGGCAATTTGAATCTGAGTTATTCCGATCTCTGGCCAACCTGTTAGGAGTCACTAAGTTCCGTACTACACCTTATCATCCAGCTAGCAATGGAATGATTGAGCGCTGGCACCGCTCACTAAAAGCAGCTCTCATGTGTCATGCTCCACGTCCGTGGACTCAGGTTTTGCCAACTGTACTCCTTGGATTACGCACCGCCGTGAAAGAGGATTTTGGATGCTCATCAGCCGAGCTCCTCTATGGAACAACGCTGCGGCTCCCTGGCGACTTATTCGAACATTCAAGAGTATTTCACGGCTATGGTAATGAATATGTGGACAATCTACGCCGTACCATCAGGCTATTGAAGCCCACTGCAGCCGATCACGGAATAATGAAAACTTTTGTGCACAAGAATCTTGCTACATGTACTCATGTTTTCATCCGCTCAGATGCTGTAAAACCTACACTACAACCCCCATTTGAAGGACCCTTCCGTGTGCTGAGCAGAATGGGCAAAGTCTTCAAGCTGCTTGTTAAAGGATTAGAAAAGAATATCAGCATAGACAGACTTAAACCGGCATTTTTGGAAAGTCAGCCCATTATCACAATACCGTTAGCACCTCCATCTGTTTCACCAACTGCCCCTATTCCACCAACTACGTCTACCGCTAAAGCTGCTCCTGACACTCCAACCAAATCTGTTATTCTTGTTCCCTCTACTTCCCGGCCCCATCGTACTCGTCAACGTCCCGTGCGTTTCTGTACGTACACCGCTGTCGCTAGGGGGGGAGCACTGTAGGAGCCTTGGCGTCGCGTCATGGAAACCAACATAGTTTAGTTTTTGTTGATATTGTCATTCTGACATAACGTATGTATTAGTTACTGAATAAATATTTTAAGTATACTACGTTCAGTATCTACAGGTATTAGACGTCTGCAGTTTACTTAGTAGTTTTGCTTTGACTTGCTATATCGTATTAAATGTCGTCTAAAATTACTATAAATTATTGAAATATAGAAAGTATGCTCCTAGAAGGCTAGGAGTACAGTTTGTAAACGACACAACTGTTTGATTAAATCTAACTACCAAAGATGAAGTTGAGGATAGCTTCGCATGTTTATCTTTCAACCAACCGACCGAAAAAACAGACCGAAAAAATGCCGGTAGATATACAAACTGTATCTAACCAAATTTATCGCTTACAAAATGTAATTTTTCGAAAACAGTTAAAAAAAATCTGGTCTGATACACGCACACAACTTCCTTTTACAGTGATTTTATAATTAACCAAAAATTTGATTTTTAATTTTTAAGCATTTGTCAAAAATTTTCAAAAATTACAAATTTTACAGAAACCGTACAAAATAGAGCGTTCGTTGAAGAGACAAATTTTCATATATAATGCAACTAGTGGGTCCTTGATTATCAAATAATCATTTCTGTTTACACGAGATACATTGTTTGGCAATCGCGCGAGTCCGAAGGACGAGCGTGATTGCCTAAAACAATATATCGAGTGAAAACAGAAATGATTTGATAATCAAGAAGACACGAGTTGCATTCGGCTAGATTATATCACGAGTCAATAAACAACGTTTGATTAGTGTACTTTAAATATTAAAAGTACGGTTAATGTGGTTGTTATGACAATTGTACTGACATGCGTAACTATGCATTTTGCCGTTTTTCATTGGTTGATGTTAGAGGGAGTGATATAATCTCTAAAATTCTCTGCTGAATTAAAAATGTAATAATATAGCGGGTGTTCTATTTAAAATATGAATTCATAAAAAAAGAAAAAGAAACAAAAGAAACCTATTTTAGAGGTATTCAACTGGAAAATCACCTATCTCACATCAATACACATTAAAAATGTAGTAAAAATGCTTGACAAAATCGTTAGAGCCGTTTTTTTATATCGAAAGAAACTGAAAAATCACAAGAGTAAAAACACCATACTTCCGGTAATGCGATTTTATTCAAAAACTTTCTGTCGCGTCTACATAGTACACAAAACTTATATATGAAGTTTCAACGTCATACCTCTTTTCGTTTTTGAGATATTCTGTTCACATACAGACTCACACACACAGACAGACAGACCAATGAACAAAAACATGTTTTTTGGGTTCAGGGGACTCTAAAACGTGAAGATCTGTTGAACACTCAATTTCGAATTATTGTAAAAGGTGACATTTTAATTTTATTTTTAGTGGATGAAGTGATTCATTTTCGTATACACAACAGGACGCAAACTACGTTTACGTTCTAAAAAGCGTCCAGCGACGTTTGTATTAATTTAGTGAATAAAATGGATCAGGATATTTCGGTAGACACGAATTCCCCACGCGGTTAATGCTCTGGATGTAATCGATTTTAAAATGTTTAATCCCCTACTCGAATTCCCCACCGGCCGCCGCTAATGACTCTGGAGATGCTTATCTTAAGAATGCGTACCTGAAGTAACTACCCTTTACCTACCCCCATTGTTTTGCACATTTTATCTATTAACAAATTAGTGCATAGCTGCATACAGTATTCTTTTAAAATTGATACCGAGTGGTTAATTCAACGAAGTGCTCTTTTAAAGTTAATATAGTTATGGAGTTTACTAATGTTGAGTGAACGCGGTAGAGAGTTAGTGGTCTGCGAGGGGTATAAATATTATAAACATCGCGAAATTAAATGTAGTAGTGAAGTTTGTTGGCGATGTACCCAAAAAGGATGTAAATCGATGCTTTTTATAATTGGAGGAGAATTAATCTCAAGAAAAACTGGTAATCATGAACACAGCAGCCCCAGTAAAGCTGTACTCTGTATGCAGCAAATATCAAATAGCCTAAAAAGAAAAGCAGTAGACGATATATCGGCAACACCATCGAAATTACTACACAGAGAACTCCGCCTGGAACATCAAGCTGCAGAATCCCTAACATGTAAAGATGTAGAGTATATTCGCAACAATATTGGTGCTGCTAAACGTAAGAATCTGCCAAGATTACCTCGGTCGACTCTTGAAATACAAGTTAGAGATGCTTTTGCATTGGACTTTGCCAGCGAACAACCCAATGATCCCAGAATTGTAGAATTCGCGGATTATTTAATTGACACATACATTGGAGAAGATTCACTGTTTCCACCACACCACGTGTGAAAGTTTTCACTCCAAATTTAATAATTATTGTAACACTATGCATCCCAATATTTGTGTTTTTATAGAAGCATTAAAAATATGCAAATTGATACAGTCATTAAAATAAATTTCGCGAACGCCAATCAATCTAGGCGTTATAAAAACAAGAATGCTGTGAACCTTCGCAATTTCGCTGAAATGAAAATTATACAATACAACTTACAATAAATTACTAGAGCACAGTTTGTAAAATGCATGTCCTATAAGTTTGGTTCATTAAACATGTAAATTGATTAAGATTTAAGGATATGTTTAGTTAGATTTAAGTACAGTTTATTAGTTTTGTAATTAGTTATGTTTACCAAAAGTGTTTTTAGTAAATAAAACTTCAATTTCATAAAACTTGTATTTTATTTGGATACTATATTACAGAAAATAGTATATTCAAGTATGAGTGGATAACAAGGTCTTTAAAACACGCTCGAATTTTCGAGCACGACGGCGTAGCCGGAGTGCTCGAAATAGAGCAAGTGTTTTAAAGACCAGTTATCCACGAATACTTTACGCTAGTTTTTATTATACCTCCAATACTGGAAATAAATTACGCACTAAAAACTTAGAAATAATTTTTGTCGTGATAAATCGAGAGGGCATAATAATATTGCTACTATAGTTACGAGAATTATTTACGTTTTTATCGCGTCCATGTCCGCTGTTGCATTCTGTCGTTTCCTTGACAACCTTTAAAGCACGGCGAGCTTTAATCACCTGTTTTCGCACGCCCAGGCGTGCTTTAAATTGCGATTCTGATGCAGGTATAATAAATAGTATATTAAAGTATGAGTGGATAACAAGGTCTTTAAAACACGCGCGAGCTTTCGAGCACGACGGCGTAGCCGGAGTGCTCGAAATAGAGCAAGTGTTTTAAAGACCAGTTATCCACGAATACTTTACGCTATTTTTTAATATACCTCCAACACTGGAAATAAATTACGCACTAAAAACTTGGAAATAAGTTTTGTCGTGATAAATCGAGAGGGCATAATAATATTGCTACTATAGTTACGGGAATTATTTACGTTTTTGTCGCGTCCATGTCCGTTGTTGCATTCAATCGTTTCCTTGACTACCTTTAAAGCTCGGCGGGCTTTAATCGCCTGTATTCGCACGCTCAGGCGTGCTTTAAACGGCGATTCTGATGCAGGTATAATAAAATAGTAGATTATGCAATAAGGGAGAGAAATGCGTTATTTTGCTGAGGTGCAATTTCTGAGTCGAGGGCGAAGCCCGAGAGTCAGAAATTGCACTGAAGCAAAATAGCATTCTCTCCGAGTTGCATATACTATTTTTTTCACGTTGTAGGAACTTAGGAAGATTAAAAACGAAAAACCCGTTTTTTTAAACGTCATTTATTGACATTTTAGTTACAATTATTTTAAAATTAGTAACCTATGGTAAATTTTAAAGTTGGTGGCACTGTAAGTCATTATGACAAAAGCTCACAATTATGTCAAATTCGAGGTTAGCAAGTTAGTTTTTGCGTCAGTTTGTGTCAAGACTGACGCAAAACCTAACCTGATAACTTCGAATTTGGCATAATTGTTGTGTCAGTCATAATGAAAACTCCCTAAGGAAATTTTTGTCTTATTTAGTCTCTAGGGAGCAAATGTTCTACTTCTGTCACAATTTTGATGCTATAGAAACGGACTTCTACTCCCGGTCGTGGAAAAAATATATTTACTCCTAATTGCTATAGTAACCTTTGTGGGGAATTCGAGGGTTGGCTTATAGGATTAAATATCAACTGTGCGGAGTTCGAGAGTCGGATTATAAAAATTATATACCGTGTGCGGAGTTCGTGTCCGCCCGGATATTTACCAATTTATTATTTCAACTCAAACAGTTAGTTTTAACCCTATAATTATACTAAAGTTAATTAATTACTATATGTAATTATATTAAATTCCAATGTTAAAATGACATAAATTTTATAATTATTATTCATAATCTATCAAATAAATTCATGTTGACAGTTCTATCATTTTTATTTCAATTTTGCTTAATATTAATTCAATTTTCGCAAAAATTTTATTTGTATCTCGTGTTTTTTTAACGAAAAATCATAAAGAAAGTATCACTTTTTTAACAAAAAAATCGTAAAGAAAGTAACACGTTTTTAACTATTTTATTGAAATTGCGAATTGTCCATTTGACAGTTATAAATGTTGAAGTCTTTTTCGACCAAATTTCGAGTTACAAGGGATCACTATGCAAAAAATAACGTGAGCAACACATATGAAAACAACTTTTTTTACTCATTTGTAGTTGTTTTTGAATGACTACATGTATTCACATACATTTTCCGATGGCCATCCCACACGTGTGTTACATACTATTTTTCCTGCGACGATTTCTCATTCTACAACAAATTTAATCTTTTAATTTGACATTTGTTAAAAATTTTTCCGTTTTAACCAATCATAGTATGATTCTTACATGAGAGTGCAAAAAGTGAGTACTTTCTGCACTGTCGTAGAAGTAGCATATTATTATACTAATTAGTTTAATAAGAGGGCCTATTGTAGCACGAGTGGGTTTGGAGCATGACGTGCGCAACGAGGAGTGCTCAAATAGAGCTGCAATGAATTTTATTCAACGACGATAATACACTAATTTTATTTACTTTCAACAAAAATAATCAAAAACTCTTAATTTTGACATTTCATAAATATGACAATCTGTCAGTTGTCTGACACAATGTTTTTCATATGAAAACAACAATACAGAAACAGTGTTTTGATAGACTCCATTACAGGGGTGTTATAATAACCACATTAAAACATTAATATACGTAAATAATATCTGTATTTTTCGTCAAAAGATAAAAGTATTGTTTTTTTTTCGGGGGATGAAGATTTGTTCACGAGCAGCGTCATGATAATTTTAGGAGCGAAAAATGTTATCGCAAGAAGTAAATGTTATTTTTTCTACGAATATTAAAAAATAAATTTACATTATGTATTTCAAAAACTACAAATGAATTTAGAATCTGGCCGTTTTTGGCTTACTTAATGTAGCCGTAATAAACAAAATAGCCACCATTCTTGCGAGCAGACAATTGGATATTTATTAATTTCCATAGCAACGTGCACTTTCATCTGTAGAGTGAAATAAAGAGCTACTTTATAAACGCTAAACTATCTAATAAAGCTCTATTTTATAGCGCAGTAATTTTTTTCATAAAACTATTACTCTCGTAAAAACAATCACTTTTTGTACAACTGTCATTAAAAATTACATTTTTATTCCAGGTAACTACGCTAATATATGTCAAAATTAATGTTATGAGAGAGCACCTTAAAAGTACACACTTTTAACACGTTAAAAATACTTAGTAAACCAATATTTGTCAGGTAACTAAGGAAAATCAATAACTTTCAGTTGTTTGACAGCTCGATATTTTGAAAAAATCTAGTAAGGCTTTCTGTATTCTAATCAAATGTCAAAACTAACATGATTATTTTGAAAAATGTCTACTACTGCTTTCTATATTATAATCAAATTAATAAAAGTTACATTTAGTCAGTAAAAATGATCTTGCTGATTTGTAACGACAGTTGTACTATTGTACAACTAATTATTAAACTCATATTTCTTTCACGAATTTGAAGTTTTATTAACGAGGGCGAAGCATAATCATCGCTGGTAACTCGAAATTTGGCCGAAAAGCAGTCATATTACAAACGTGCAGTAACGTGAGAAAATTCTTATACCAAAATTAATTAATAGAATCTAATTACATCTGACCAAATATCTCTCGTTTAATTGGAATAAACCGAACATGTCAAGAGAAAATACAATACTAATAATAATAGTCTGTATTTATCAACTCAAGATACAATAAATACGAAATAATAGTGGTCACGGTGCTTGCGTAAAGTGCAGACGCATTATAATTCAACACGTCTGCAGTTTACTTCTGTTCTGATTGGCCGTACGACTTCGGAAAAAACGATGTGATGGGTTATACCTTATGCGTCTGCAGATTACGTATATGCGGCCGGGCGTAGGCTGGCTACCAGGTAATATGATAATAGGACGCAAGTCTTTTAAATCTTTTGGCGTATTCACTTTGGGAATTGGCATAATGTGAGCTTTTTTCCGAGTGGTAGAAAAAACAGAATTAAAAAAGCAAAAATTTATGATATGACTTAAAAAGGGTAATATAAATGGGACACATAACTTTATCATATCTATATTGATTCCGTCATATCCAATAGCTTTAGTGTTTATTGCATTAATTACTTTTAAAATGTCAATTTCATCAACCGGCGAAAATTTAAAGTAATTTTGCAGATCTGTATTCAAATCTACATAAAACGGGGTTATATTATCAATTTGTGTTTTTAGCTTAGGAACTGATTTAATGAAATAATTATTAATTTGGTTGCAGTCGGACAGATGACTTGGAAGTTCAATGAGGTTTCTATTTTTTCCAATATTTAAAAGGCGCAGATCTTTCCAAATAACGTGCATGTTTTTGTTTTTAAACTGTGTTTCAAAGTAATTCTTTTTTTCTTGTCTGCACACTTGTGTTATTAGATTGCGCAATTCTTTATAGTGGTGCCAAGCTTCTGCTGTTCTGGTAAATTTAAATTGTGACAAAGACTTATCTCGCTGTTTCATTAGCAGTTTTAAATTCTAAGTGATCCAAGGCGCCGGAGGTTTTGATATACGCTTAGTAATTAACGGAGCATGGATTTCAAAAAGTTTTAAAATGTTATAAGTTAATAGTTGCACCTTTGAATCTACGTCTGCCTGGTCATATATATTACGCCAAGAAATGGAACGTAGATCCGCAAAAAACTTTCATAATCGACATCGCGGAGTGATCTATAGGTTTTGTAGAATTGTGTCGGACGTGACACTTCCCAAGAGATTCTGCAGAATACTAGATCGTGGTCAGACAATGTTCTTTCAATAGTCATTACTCCGGCATCTGTAAAACTTATTGTTTCTTTGACGAATATTAAATCGATTAAACTTAGATGATGCGTAGAATCTTCAATAACTTAATTCAAAATTATCACTCATTGACATTAAATCGCAGGTTCATTTATCTGCGTTTAAGTAATCTATGTTAAAATCCCCTAACAAGACTATCTGATCATAAGAGATATTAATTTCAGTAAGGACATTGCATAGTTCCGATATGAATTCACCGTAATATTTTTTATGTGGGTTATAAACAACCCCTAGAACTAAAGATTGTTGCTTAAATTTTACATTTATCCACAACTGTTCTATTAAGTTATTTGTTTTTATTAAATTAAAATTATAACAAGCCCTGATGTAGATACCAACACCGCCGCCACGTGTCAGCCTATCTGAACGCGCAAAATTGTAACCTGCTATCTTTACAATGTCACTTGATAAATAAGGTTTTAGCCATGTTTCAGAAACAGCAATGATATCGAAATCGGAGGAAAGGATTAAATCACTAAATTCAACTATTTTAGCGGATAAAGATCGGATGTTTAAATGAGCCAGTTTAAGACTACCGTTGGACATGGTGTAATAATAATAATGAAATAAGAGGAAACTAATTTTCAAAAAAATATATAATTAAGTTCGATTGATTTAGAGCAGTGGTCGCCAACCTGTCGATCGCGAGCTACCGGTAGCTCGCGGGGGCAATTCTGGTAGCTCTCACAACGATTTTAATTTAAAAAATACAAAATCAGAGAAGCTTCCTAAAATTCCACAAAAAAATCTAATTGTCATAATATTAAACATAAACAGCGGCAACGTTGCGGCGAGCGATCTGCCGCTGACGCCATCAAGCTAGAATCGGCTAGAATCGGCTAGAACCGACCAGCCGGACCAGTGCGTTAGTGTTCGAGAACGATCTGGATTGCTTTGAACGGGATAAATACGCACGGCGCGGCGACATTGCGCTTAGTTTAAAACTGAACGCGTAACCAACGTCCAGCGGTTGGGTTAGTAGTGAACAACAAAAAATAATATTATGGCAAGCAGTTGTAAGAAGGTAAAGACATACCACTTTCATTCGGAATGGGAAGAACAATACTTTTTTACAGAAGTTAAAGATAAAAATGTGTGTTTGTTATGTAATACTTCGGTCTCCGTTGCTAAAAAAGGAAATATTGAGAGACATCATAAAACTGTACATTCTAATTTTGAAAAGTCATTCCCACTACATTCTGCCGCCAGAAAGGAGAAACTGAAACAGTTAAAAAAGCAGTTAATTGGACAACAATCAATATTTTTAAGAACAGTCGACAAAAATAAGGCTGCAACTGAAGCATCGTACCGTGTGTCCCAGATAATTGCACAAAAAAAGAAACCTTATGAAGACGGGGAAATGATAAAACAGGCGTTTTTAGAAGCTGCTGACTCGTTATTTGCCAACTTTAGAAACAAAGACGAGATAGTTTCAGCTATAAAATCTATGCAACTTTCTGCTAATACAGTGATGAGACGTGTAGAAGTAATGAGCAATGATATTTTTTTACAGTTAAGAACTGACTTAGATAACTGTGTTTATTTTTCACTTCAACTGGATGAATCAACAGATGTCGTTGACACTGTCCAGATGGCCGTGTTCGTCAGGATGGTTTTTAGTGATTTTACGATTAAAGAAGATCTTTTGAAGTTTATTCCACTGAAAGGACACACTACTGGACAGGAGTTGTTTTCTCATTTAAAAAATATTATTTCTTCCGAGAAAATTCCAATATCGAAAATGGTAGGCTTGACAACCGATGGCGCTCCAGCTATGGTGGGTTTTGATAAGGGTCTGGTGGCGTTATGTCGTAAAGATGAAACTTTTCCGCAATTTCTCTCTTACCACTGCATTATCCATCAGGAAGCATTATGTGGAAATTTCCTGAAACTAAACAACGTTATGAAACTGGTGGTAAAAATTGTGAACAAGATTAGAGCTCAAGCGTTACAAAGAAGATTATTCAAAACCTTGGCCGATGAAGTTGACTGTCAATACGGGGACCTACTCCTTCACTCTGAAGTCCGATGGTTAAGTAGAGGACGGGTGCTGAAACGTTTTAATGATGTCCTATCTGGCATAGTTCAATTTTTCAAAAAACGCGATGAACCGACTCCGGAGCTAGAAAATTCAATCTGGCTTAGAGATTTTGGTTTTCTCGTGGACATTACCGAGAAATTAAACGAACTTAATTTGCAGCTTCAGGGGAGAGACAAAGAACTAGCAGAAATGATTTCTGATATAAAAGCATTTATCAAAAAGCTGGAGTTTTGGGAACAAAACCTAATTAACAGCGATGCCAAGCATTTTCCTATTCTTTCAGAAAAAATATCTCAAAATCCATTAGAACCCTATGACAGCAAATATCATGTAGAAATAGTTTCTACCCTGAAGAATAACTTCAAAAATCGTTTTAAGGATTTCAACGAAATGGCTTTAGTAGCGCAGTTTGTTGTTTCACCCTTTATGGAAATTGATATCCAACAGTTTGCAACTTGTGTTATGCAGAACTTTGGCGAAGACATCGCTGCAACAGAAATGGAAGTAATTGATTTTCAAAATGATTTAGCCTTAAAATCGTTAGTCTCAAGTACCAAATGTATCTGGCCTATTGTAAGTAAAGACAAATATTCAGTTGCCTTGAAAGTGAAAGCATTATTCAGTTCAACCTATTTGTGTGAATCTTCTTTTTCCAATATGAAGTTTATTAAGAACAAATATCGCAATCGACTTACAGATGAACATTTGGATAATTGTATTCGAATGGCTGTATCAAATTATACTGCAAACATTAAAAAAATTATCGATGAGTCTGAGTGTCAGCCTTCTCATTGAACGTGCTTTTTTATTTTTCAATGTTTATGTTCATGATAGTGCGTTACTTTTTTGTTGTTATTATTAACTATTTTTAAATCTTACGTGACATGCCGTTGTGGCTGGATAAAAGTTTGTGTTTATTTTTCAAACAACTTCGTTTGGTAGGTAGAAATGTAGTTATTATTAGTACCTATGTATTATGTATTACCAGTTAAATAAATAGTAAAATAAATACATATAATGATAAATTAACTGTGGATTATTTCATTTACGTTGCGTTACGTGGCTTCCGTGTGGGTAGCTCGCTGTTTATTCCAAAATTAACAAGTAGCTCAACACATTGAAGAGGTTGGCGACGACTGATTTAGAGGAAAAGCAGCTTGCGCTCAGCCCTGCAAAACAACTCAGTAGAACGTATGTAAATTAAAAAAAAAAACATGTAGCATCATAAAATAGATAAAATTAATATTAATACCAATTGATATCACAGTTGAAGAGCTCAAATCCAAAACGATCCAAGTACCATATTTGATTATACTGAGATAAATACAAAAAAAAACGCTATATGCTTAACACTTAAAGGCAACATTTTGGCACTTAGACCCTCCCGAACTCACACCCTTCAACCATTTCGAATGCATGGCAATATGTAAAATTAAATTGTATTTGGCCATATTATCCAGTTAAATAACAATTAAGTTTTACTAACTCAATATAGTATTCAAAAAAATAAATAACGAAAATCAGTTTAGGATATTACAAAGTAAACAATTTAATTAATAGATATTTAAACATTTTAGCAACTAATTATAAATAAATAAAATAAATATTAGGACTAATAAAGCCCTTTATTATTATTATTATTATTATTCTGCCCTTGGGATTCTGATTAGAGTCTCTTCATTTCTTTATTATTTAATTCAGCAAATATTAGTTTTGATAACAAATTATATAATGACATTTGTATAACCTCAAGCTTTTCCTTGCTGTGAAAAAGTACAACAAAGTTGCAACTCGACAAAAAGTACGAATACAAAATTAATTTCTATTCTACCTTATTTTAAATGTAATACCAAATACAGGTGCCTACGTCGCAGATACAAACTACAGTGGCGGTTCAACAACATTACCGCAAAACTTCCAAGCAAGTTAAAATTAGCGCAGCAAGTGGTCACACTATACTAGGTGCAAAAATAGAGTTTTAGAGCGCAAAATGTTTATTTTTTCCTTATTTGTAGTACATAGATAGTAGGTACTATATTTGCAAGAAATGTTAAAAACAATTTTTATGAAAAAAGTACTTTCATTCTAGTCTTGTTCTTGAGCTGAATTTGTAAAACCTTTCCATACAGCAACTAGTAAAACAAGAGCGCAAAATTTTAAGAGCTTCTGGCTGCAACCAAAGTTAATACGCCAACGATAACCAGTCTTGTTTTGTTGTTCACGTTGTCGAGTGTATCTCTGTTTACCATACGTAGTAGTACGGGAAAAGTTGAGTGTTAACAGGACCGAGATATTCATATTTTCGAATGTTTACGTTATCGAGCTTCTACTGTATTTGTATAGATGTGCTCATATCTCAAGCAACATAAAATATGCTAGAAGTTAACGGAAGAGGTTTAAAAGAGTTTGAAATAGCTATTTATCCATCTTGTAAACTTAGCATCAAAACGGTTCAAAAAGTCTACTTTTAAACAATAATTTTTAATAACGTTTACCCTCAGTTTTGTTTGTATTTGTATCCATAAGGTGTGCTCACATTTCAAACAACATACACAATACCAGAAGTTAATGGAGTATGTTTAAATAAGTTTGTCACAACTATTTAGCCATCTTGTGAAGTTAACAAAAAAAGTTCAAAAAGTTCACCTTTAAACCATTCTCAGTCACGTTTGTCCTCAGTTTTGTTTCTATTTGTATCCATAAGGTTTCCTCATATTTCAAGCTACATACTAAATTCCAGAAGTTAATAGAAGAGTTTTGAAGAAGTTTGAAACAATTATTTAGCCATCTTGTGAATTTAGCATAAAAATAGATCAAAAAGTTCACCTTTAAACAACCATTTTCAATAACTTTTACCCTCAGTTTTGTTTGTGTTTGTATCCATTAAGTATATTCATATCTCAACCAACGTAAAAATGCCAGAAGTTAATGGAAGAGTTTTGAATAAGTTTGATACGACTATTTAGCTATCTTGTGAACTTAGCACAAAATTAGCTCAAAAAGTCTACGTTTAAACAACAATTTTCAACAACTTTTAAACTCGGTTTTGTTTGCACATATTTGTGTCCATGTTATGTTGCTCATATCTCAAGCCACATAAAAAAAAGCAGTTAATGAAAGAGGTTTGAAGAAGTTTGAAACAGCTACTTAACCATCTTGCGAATTGGGTATAAAAATAGTTCAAAGAGTCTACTTTTAAAAATCCACTTTCAACATATTTTACCTTCAGTTTGGTTGTACAGTGAAAGCTCACAGTATAGGGGGTGGAAAACATTGGGATTTTATAGTGCAAAATGTTATTATTTTCCTTATTTGTACTTACAAACTCCCGAAACGTTGTGTGATTTACACCCTAGACAGTGGAAAAAGTCCGAAAAACATATCTTACATAGATAGTACGATATTTGTAAGAAACTTAAAAAACACATTTTTATGGAAAAAGAAGTAATTTTACTATGTTTTTGTGTTGAATTTGCCTTTTTACAAAGCACCAAGTAAAATAGGGGCGCAAAATGTTAAGGGACTTTTGGCTGCAACCATGGTTAATACGCCAATGATAACTAGTCTTGTTTTGCTGGTCATGTTATCAAGTGTATTTCTGTTCACGCTACCGAGTAGTAATGGGAAATGTTGAGTGTTTACAGGATCGAGATGTTCATATCTTCGAAGGTTCACGTTCTCGAGCTGCTACTGTATCTATACATTTTTGTTTAAAAGAAAAATTTAAATTATCTAGTAAAAAATACTTGAATACGTATAAAGAAATGATTTACTTGAGAACTCTACTTTCTTATTTTTAATCAATAACAGTTATACCAAAAACTGATTTATTATCAGAAAAACTATTATCCATATTATCTTCATCTTCAGATTTCGAAGCTTCATGAAAGTTCTCAAAGTATTTATTACTAATGTTTCCATATCCATAATATTTAATGCAATTTATATATTTATGTACTATCAGGAATATGGTTTAGCATTAAGGAATCGATTTTACAACTTTCTGCGACTATTTTCAACATATTCTCTATCAGAAGTTCTCCAGTCTTTCTTCAATCGGTATAATGCAAGTACCTACTCTTTGTAAGTTTTAACGCTTTTGAAGCTTTTTCGATTGCTCCATGATTAATACATTCTTCATTTTTAAAGTATTCTACAACATATGGATTTCTATTTGAAAGAAAAATAACTGTAGTATGCGTTCTCATTGTTGATTTATACAGTCCCTATATCTAGCACAGCAATATTTGCATGACTATAAAACTCTCCATAACACACGATACATTATCAAAGTAGGTAATATGGTTCATTGTATGCTAGTATCGGTTTCAGTATGCCACGCGGTACGCGAACGCAATTGCTATAATTCTACATACTCAACAAATATGAAACGGCCAAGGTCAATATATAAATTGCTTATATCGAAGTTACAGTTACACTGCTAGGAAAAAAACCACGAATCTGAGGTTGTAGTATTTAATTCTGCTTATTACGCAACACCTGAAACAGTTCTTTTCTTTGTATCGTAGTAGGCAATTTTTGAACACTCAATTTTATTGCAATTTTAGAATGTAGGTACCTACACTCCTTGTTCCAAGTTAAGTGTGCGCCATTGTTGTTAACTTTGTTATTATTGGAGCTACGATTTCGGTTAAATTAGCAAACTGGTAGTATTTATTGCAGTTAACTTCGAACAGGGTGTACTTACATCTTGAATGTGAATTTGTTTTTCCTAAATTGTTGTGGTTACCATGCACTACATAATTTAAGACCAAACGAGCTACAGCTGATTGCAAATAAAAGTGGGACAAGTCTTGAGACTAGTTTTTGCGTTTTTAATAACGTGTGAAACTTTCTCTAACTTATATTTCCGTAGGTGAATACATAAAATATTATTAAAGATAGAAGCATAAGAAAAGGAACATAATTACGAGTATTTAATATGTTTTGTACTTCATATTACAATATCCTTTATCTAATAGACGTGTCTGTCTGGGACGCTGTTTTGTCCGGGACGCTGTTTCAGCAGCCAAACCGTAAGAGATAGAGAAAAAAGTTATGAAAGTTATATGTTTGGAATGGCCATGTCAGGTCAGAAATCGAATTTCAGTCACGTGACACTTCCGGTTTTCGAGAAATCACGTGATTTCCGTCTGTCCGGGACGCTGTTTTGTCCGGGACGCTGTTTCAGCAGCCAAACCGTAAGAGGTAGAGAAAAAAGTTATGAAAGTTATATGTTTGGAATGGCCATGTCAGGTCAGGAATCGAATTTCAGTCACGTGACACTTCCGGTTTTCGAGAAATCACGTGATTTCCGTCTGTCCGGGACGCTGTTTTGTCCGGGACGCTGTTTCAGCAGCCAAACCGTAAGAGATAGAGAAAAAAGTTATGAAAGTTATATGTTTGGAATGGTCATGTCAGCCCAGGAACCGAATTTCAGTCACGTGACACTTCCGGTTTTCGAGAAATCACGTGATTTCCGTCTGTCCGGGACGCTGTTTTGTCCGGGACGCTGTTTCAGCAGCCAAACCGTAAGAGATAGAGAAAAAAGTTATTAAAGTTATATGTTTGGAATGGTCATGTCAGCCCAGGAACCGAATTTCAGTCACGTGACACTTCCGGTTTTCGAGAAATCACGTGATTTCCGTCTGTCCGGGACGCTGTTTTGTCCGGGACGCTGTTTCAGCAGCCAAACCGTAAGAGATAGAGAAAAAAGTTATTAAAGTTATATGTTTGGAATGGCCATGTCAGGTCAGGAACCGAATTTTAGTCACGTGACACTTCCGGTTTTTGAGAAATCACGTGATTTCCGTCCGTCCGTGACGCTGGTCCGTCCGGGACGGTCTTTTTTGTTTTATTAAATGAGACATTTGTCTCACTGGACTGCTAGTTACATATATTAGCTGTCCCAGTTTTATTTGCAATCAGCTGTACATGTAGGACAGTTCAATCCCTTATTCCGTCAGTAGGTATCATCGAGGCATCGGGAGCATAGAAAAGTGACCAATTTTCAAAAAAATCATTTTGTATTCCGTTTTTCAACTTGAAATATTTGCGTTTCGATCGAACTCCGTTATTAGGAGGCTTGGCGCGTATTAGTACCTAATTGCTTTTAAATTCTTCAAAACATCAAAATATCAAATATGTACAGTAATCGCTCATTTTTTAATAGTCCCTACCTAGGCCAGTCGACAAGTACATTTTAGCGGGAATAATTCCGGACAAGCTGGAATAAATTTTAATCTGTTCTGTTGGGACTCAGAAAATATAATTATATTAATTTTGCACCTCTTGACAGGCCCGGATTTAACCGCTATGCTTAAAAAAGGTCTAAATTTTTATATTTTTCCTAATATTAGTGAATATCTCGATTAGTATCAACTTTTGAGCAAAATACGTAGTTATCAAAAAAAAAGATATATAAATATTTGGATTTTTTTAAGCATAGCGGTTAAATCCGGGCTTGTCAAGGGGTGCAAAAATAATATATATTTTCTGAGTCCCAACAGAACAGATTAAAATTTATTCCAGCTTGTCCGGAATTACTCCCGCTAACAGCCATTTTAAAAGACTTATCGACTGGCCTAATCGTACTCGTCACATTTATTTAACCAAAAACTATATCTTGCATTGATTCGTATATTGGTAGGGGATGGATATGTATTAAATAAGAAAAATTGTCATACTTTGTATATTATTAAAGTTAACTACAGTAAAGTATACAGGGTGTCAGGAAGGTCAACCGTATGACTTCTCGAGCTGCTTTATAATGCAAAATGAAGCAAAAAATATTTTTGTCTTAGACGCATAGTTTCAAGAAAAACGACTGTCGAAAATTACAAAGAAAAAGTTGGGAACTGCAAAATGTTTACTAAAACTACCGGTAGGCTTTGAACATTCGCTACCCTGATATTGAAATTTTTGTTATTCTAATTTCGTATACTTCAGTTCTAAACTCTTCTTAGAAATTATGCTTTAGGCTATTGCTTTAAAGACTACCTCATTGGTTTTTTATTTTAAGTAAATCAAATTAAAATTACTAGAGATATTGATAAATAACAATAGTATCATATTTAATCGTAATAAATTATAAGCTAATAAAAAAGAAAACGAAATTTTAAAAAGACACTATCAATAACTTATAACAAGTGTTCAAAATGTCCACCATTCAGCCTTATGCATGCCTCAACTCGCCAAACGAAAGACGCCCTAACTCTTTCAAAAATTCCCGGGTCATTGCGAATGTTATCTGCCGCTACCATTATACGATTTAGCAGATCTTGTTGGTCTTCTATCGGTGTGCGGTATACTTCCTCTTTCATATG
>CALNHX010007307.1:0-75949 GCA_940337035.1 Agriotes lineatus
TAATGAAATTTACCTGAATACGTTTGCGGATAAAATAGTGTATGTTATTCGGAGTAAAAGTGACGTTATGTGGCTTATCTGAATTATGTGCCTCACTGACGTTCGGCTAAATAAACTTCAGCTTCGCCACATAAAGTATCACTTTTACTCCTAATAACATAATCTAACATAATCTACTCCTGTAACTAAAATGCCATTTAACATAATAACATACACGTCGCTAAGTGACCTTTTAATCATGCCTTCATAACCTATGACTAAAGAGCCTCTTAGTCATGCGCTGAAGTTGGCAACGATGTTTTAGTCATGGGGTGAAGTTAGGTTCAAATAGTATTTGCTTTATTAGCCACAGCCAAAACTAAAATCAAGTTAGTTTTCAACCGCCACTTTGACGTTTGTCAAGCATAATTTAACCTAATATAATAAATGTCAAAATTTTAATGAATGAATATGATGTTATCTATAATATAATTTTCCTTAATGTGTGTTTGTCTGTGTGTCTGTGGCACAAAATAAAATCTCACGTTCTGGCTTCACAGATGTTTATATTTGTTTAGGTTTTGTTTTTCTTATCTTAGCGCTCGGCTCGAAGCTTGACCTTTCGCGTATCCTATTTCACGTGCGCGCCGATTCAAGACTCGCAGCGCGTAGCGCGCGGTTTGCTTGTGTTCTCTAAATTTGTGGTCGTAGAAAAAGTATAGTATGCAACTCGTTTTATAAACTTATTAGCCACTCATTTTATAAAACTCGGGACTAAAATGACGTTTATAAAACTTGATACATAATATACTATTATCTACTCCTATTAAATTATATTCACATTATAAGGACATTTTTGAATAATAATAACAGTTATAATTTGCAGTAGTGAATTATGAATTCATAATTCACTGCTTTCAACCAATCATAAAATTATATTTTCGTAATTCACATAATTTACATTTTCAGTTACTTCTATGCTATTTTTAGATGTTAATTAGTATGTTTGGTAGAATCTTTGAAAATGCACCAATTATTGCCAAAAATGCAATTTGTACGGTTTGAAACGTATCTATATGTAAATGTTCAAATGGGCGGCTTGGCGTGCTTGTAACGTTTAATTGTTATTCATGTGGTTGCCTTTCGTATTTAGCTTTTTTACAAATTAATATAGCGGGTAACTATGTGTTTTCTATATTTCCCCAATAATATTGATGCATAAGTGCGTTACAGGTAGCCTGTATACCTTGGTGATTTGTTTTCCCTTCGTGATAATTATTTATTATTTCTCTTTATTCTTTCTTGTTGATAACATGTCTAGCTACATGCGTGTCAATAGGGTTTAATTTTGTGCGTGATAGTGCATCAGCGTTCGTGTGATTTTTACTTCCTTTTACAATAAAGAAAGTATTCGATTCACCCCAAAAATTCTAAATTGAGTTTTCAACAGATCTTCACGTTTTAGTCTCCTGAACCCAAAAAACATGTTTTTGTTCATTGGTCTGTCTGTGTGTGTTTCTGTCTGTGTGTGTGTGTCTGTGAACAGAATCTCTCAAAAACGAAGATAGGTATGGCGTTGAAACTTCATATATAAGTTTTGCGTACTATCTAGATGCGACAGCAAGTTTTTGAAGAAAATCGCATAACCGGAAATAACGTGTTTATTCTTGTGATTTTTCAGTTTTTTCGATTTTTTCAAAAACGGCTCTAACGATTTTTTTAAACTTTATATTTTTATTACATTTTTAATGTGTATTGATGTGAAATAGGTGATTTTCCAATTGAATACTTCTAAAATGGGTTTTTTTGTTTTTTTTTCTTTTTGTTTATTAACTAGTATTTTAAATAGAACACCGGGTACTTATATTATTGCATTTTTGAACTTAGCTTAAAATTTTAGAGAAAATTTGTCTCTTCAACTAACGCTCTATTTTGTACGGCTTCTGTAGAATTTGTAATTCATGAATATTTTGACAAATGCTTAAAAATTCAAAATCAAATTTTTGGTTAATTATAAGATCACTGTAAAAGGAAGTTGTGTGCGTCTATCACACCAGATGTTTTTCTTTTTTTATAAATAACATCGTCGAATTGTTCTAGTATAAGTCTCCATCCTGTAAGTTTAGAATTTGGTTCCTTTAATGAATTAAGCCACTGCAGTGGTTTATAATCGGTGATGATTTTGAATTTTCGTCAATAAAGGTACGGTCTTAAGTATTTGCTTGCGCAAATTATTGCAAATAATTTTTTCTCGATTGTTGAATATTTTCTTCTGATTTGTTTAGCGTTCTTGAAGCATATGAAATGGGTAAATCCTTGCCTATAGCTCATTGTGAAAGTACGGCTCTAATTGCAAAGTTTCATGCGTCTGCAGCAAAATTAAATTCTTTTTCGAAATCTGTGTATTGAAGTATAGGTTTATTACACAAAATAGTTTTACATTTTTTGAAAGCTTTTTTATATTCTGTAGATAACTCAACTACTGCTCCTCTTTTCAAACATTAAATTAATGGTTTCGTTAATTTTGCAAATTCTTTAGGTACTACATTTTCGATAATAACCTAAGTATATTTTTATTTCCTTTTGCGTTTTCGCTAGGATAGTTTTTAATGGTCTTTATCTTGTCGGGATTAGGTTCCACACCTTCGGGGGTGATAATGTTCCCTAATATTATACCTCTCTTTTTAGAAACGCGCTCTTGTCTAGTTGAATTTTAAAATTTGCCTTTCAGTCGCAGAAATACTTCTTTTAATCAGAAAATGTGTTCTTGGAGTGACGTCAAAAAAATAATGATGTTATCAAGGTGTAATAAGCATTTTTCGTTTTGGATACCTTATAGGATATTGTCCATGACTCTTTAAAAAGACGACCCAGCATTTTTGAGACCGAATGGAACGCATTTGAACTGGTAGTGGCCATTTTCTGTATTAAAGGCAGTTATAGGGATGTCCTTTTCTTCTACTTCGATTTGATGGGTTCCTGAAGCTAAGTCAAGTGTTTTTAAGTACTAGCATTTATAATAAACCATTGATATTAAGCAATGGGCACTTGGCTTTCGTTTTGCCGATGCTTCGATCTTTTTCGGGACAACCCAAAGAGGTGAGCTCTATGGCGATGTTGATGATTCAATTATTTTATCTTTCACCATATTTCCAATTTGCCTATTTACTTTTTTTGTGTACTTCTGGATATCGATAATTCTTAGTTTATACGTACAGGTTGTTAGCAATTTTAATTCTTTCTGGGCAATCTTCAGTAGAAATATAACAAGTGCTTGAAAAATTTCCGGAAATATTTGGAAATATGTTCTTCAGCTATTTTTTCAATAAGAGCATGAGTGCATGCCAACTGAAAAAATCCCGACTCCGAAGGAGGAGGGATTTTTTCTTGGAGGCATGCACGAATGCTTTTGTTGAAAAAAAAAATAGCTGCATAACATATTTCCAAATATTTCCATAGGGAAATTTGTTGAGCACGCGTTATATTTTGATAGAGAATATCACGAATGAAAAAACACAGTAGCAACAATCAGTATCGGCCTACTGACTTTGTTCAGAGCTTCATTGTTTCTAAATACTTTGATGACAGTGACAGAAGTGGAAATTTCCCGGTAAATTTCCGATTATCAATTTTCGCCGTTACCATGGTAACTTTCCAACTAAATTTGCATAAGGGATATTCTCCAAAGAAATTACACATAAGGTACACTCGGGTGCAAAAGCCGGCCGCCAGCTCATTCGTAGAAGGCGTAAAGCTTTTTAAGAAATTATTCGGTGGAACAACAAGAATTAAATGCCCAGCGCGTCAACAAAATTTTTGTAATAACGGCGAATTCCGGTATTCCAGCGAGAATTTTTAAACTCAATACCTAATGTACAAATACACTTCCTGAAAGAGAGCTCCAAATAAAATAAATAACCGTAACTAAATTCAAACCTTTTAGCTGGCAAAAAGATCATGTAATTCCAGAAAATATCACAGTACAATAGCATACATAATTATCACAATAGTTCGTAAAAATCAGAATCGTAGGTTACTATAATTCAATAAATTACACAGAAATAAACTTACAATTTTACATACAATTCTGCAATAATACAATTGCACACATTAAAATGGCTGAATAGCAGGCCGCTTGGTCAGCAGATGTTTTTGGGGCTCGGTCTCGGAGGAAACGCAAAACGCGGTTCCAAAGCATGTGCTTATTAAATGTGTACGGCCGGAGCTGGTGTCTCAACGCGATCCGCACCACGACGGCGAGGTTAGCATGCTAAACCATGAAAAAAGCCTCCGTATCGGATCCTTTCTTGCGCACTACTTTAGCGTCTGCAGCAAGATGAAAACGGCTCCGAAGGTCTAACAAAACACCGCCCCGCAATCGTCTGCAGCGGTTTCCGAGGACACAATAAATGACCAAATGCAGCACCTGCCTCGGAACGCCATTTTGGCCCAAAATTGCTTGGCTTTCTAGCGATCGAAAACTGGCACTAATTGCCTGGAACTAATTGCTGTGAAGAGGAAACAAAGGTCTAAAGATAACATACAGAACTAAAGGGAGTCTTAGGGCGTCTAGAATACTCACCCTGGAAAAATCCAGGCCATGTGTGACGACTCGTGGTCGCATTCAGAATCCGCACAAAGCGTAGGAGTAAATTGCCTTCTCGTAATCTTGGGGCATCAGAACCACTTAAACGGGGCTATGACACAACGCCCACTGGTCACAAACCCCAACTCAGAATTTGGTCATAACGCCCAACTTCGCTTCTGGTCACAACGCCCAACTTGATCACAACGCCCAATTTTGATTTTGGTCACAACACCCAACTTGGTCATAACGCCCAAAAGCGATATTGGTCACAACGCCCAACTTGGTCACAACGCCCACCGACGCCTGTTATAGGAGAGAGCTATCGACGCCACTTAAAACACCGTTTTGGTCAAAACGCCCAATTTCGATTTTGGTCACAACGCCCAACTTGGTCACAAAGCCCAATTTAGATTTTGGTCACAACGCCCAACTTGGTCACAACGCCCAACTTGGTCACAACGCCCAATTTCGATTTTGGTCACAACGCCCAACTTGGTCGCAACGCCCAATTTCGATTTTGGTCACAACGCCCAACTTGGTCATAACGCCCAACTTTGATTCTGGTCACAACGCCCACTTTTGATTCTGGTCACAACGCCCAACTTGGTCATAACGTCCAAGTTTGATTTTGGTCACAACGCCCAACTTTGATTTTGGACATATCGCCCAGGCGGCACAGAAAGTAAGAAAAATGTGTATCTAAAATGAACAATCTAAAATGAATAATAATAAATTAAACTTTTAAGGTGAGGTAATAGGTAGGAAAATTTTCAAGTTCCCGTAAGTAGTATTAATATTATTTATTTTTCATAATAATTCAGTGGCGTAATGCGTAAAACTCATAGTTAGCTCTGCCATTATGAGAAAGAGGATTTTCTCCCATTTCAGTGACATATGTGGTATGGGATCGAATTATTAATTTTCACTACTTTATAGCAACAATTCACAATTTTTAATATTTCGTCGTTTTCTAGTTGAAAACTTGTGCCATTTAGAATATACGTGATTAAACAAAGTTTTTGCGTTGTTTTAATAACACCGTTTGATTGACAGAATTAATCACGTATGATTGTTGCTTATAATATTATAGTGTCGTTCATGTATCCATTTATCAGAACATTTTATTGTCCATTAAAACCTCTGCAGTTTCCCAAATTAAAAATGCATTTGCAAAAATGTAAATATCCTACTTCTATACAAAGGAGGTTCGAAAATATGAAAATGATTGAAGAAAAAAGTACTCTTATTTTTCAAAATACACAAAAATGTTAATTTGAATTTTTTGTTATAACATATCTATTAATAGTTATTTAACAAACAAGTATGTTAATGAGAACGATTAATAATCCAGACGTTTTAATGAGCGAGCGCTAGCGAGCGAGTTAATTGTAGATATTATTAATCGCCGATTAACATACGAGTTAGTTACAATATTTTTCAGTTGATCGTACATTATTAATTTGAAGAAAATCTAATTTTATTCCATGAAAAGAATTTGACACTTAAAGTTTTGACATTAAGGGTTCCGGGTGACCATAAATGGTTGTGATTTTTTTCTTAGGTTGGCACTGTTTATGTTGGTGACATTGTAAGTCTATGTCAAATATGAGGTTAGCAGGTTAGGTTTTGAGTCAGTTTGTGTCAAAACTGACACAAAATCATAGACTTACAGTGCCACCAACATAAACAGATTTTTAAAATCGTTTATTAATAAAAAATCATTCATTAATAAGGGTCATTAATAGACGATTCTCTATACATTAATGAAACCCATAAATAAACGATCAACGGAAAAAATTATAATTGATTTTTATTTGGTCCGTTTGTTAATAAATTATTTAAAAATTTGACACAAAAATGAAATTTGTTTGCACTGATTTCGAATCACGTAATATCCTGGTTGCTAAGTGAGGGAAAACTCAGGTTTGACAATACTCGTTTATCGTATCCGTTTATAAGTTAACTTTGAAGTATTTCATTTGGTAATACACAGCGTGGTAAGAAAAAAATTGGAGAAACCAGAAAAAAATGTTTTCGGAGCAAGTAACTGTGACTTTATGTTTGACACCTACTTTTAACCTCTTTAAATAACATTTTTGTCTATTTTGAAAATTAACGGTACTTTATTCTTGAACCATTTTCATATTTTTGAACCTCCCCTGTATACGAATTTATTTACATTTGGCAAGTGCATTTTTAGTTTGAGAAGATGTAGAAACTTGTATCAGGAATAAAACACTCTGATAAATGGATGATAAAAAAATCCATGTGTTACAAATTTATGAGGGACAGTACCTATATGTTATATTATACAGATTGGTGGTAGATAGTGTGAACATAGGCAGTCCATTGAGCTAGAATACAGTTTATGGGCTTTGTATGCGGTAGACAGAAGTAGACATATATGATTTAAAATCTAGTATCCTAGAATTCAGTGTTTTCTAAAAACAAAACCTTTTGATTCTGCGAATACTAGATGTTAATCGCATATAGGTCTGTTTATGCCTAACGCATACAAAGTCCATAAACTGTATTCACACACATTTGATTACTTATGTTCACATTTTCCGCCACCAATTTTGTATATTATGATATATAACACTGGAATGGAAAAAAATCCTCTTACTCGTGATACCACATACAACTATGGATTTAATCTACAAAAATACAATTTTATGGCATAACTAGAATTTTAAATAACTGACTACCCGTACTACAACCTCTTATCGAAAAGGTGCCAGAAGAACGTCAAATAAGCGAGATATGGTCAAAAAACGAAAAATCGAAAAATTCAATTTTTGTTTATAACTCTAAAACAAAAGACGTTAGCCCATTTTGGTTTAAACTGTTAAGCTTTTCTCGAAAAAAGAGTTCGAGGATGGGGGTCCATTTTTCCATATGTCCTATAGTTATCGAGATTCCCTATGAAAACATCGAAATTGCCTTAACCTGTAGACTCTGCGACAGCGACCACGCTTGATCACGAAAATAAATTTGAGTCCCCTTAGCAAAAGAAAAGATAATTATAATTAGGTATTGTAGGTATCCGAATGTTAAGAATTTGCTAAGTCTTGTAATGTGTATTCTGAATTTCCACCCATTGAGTTTTCCGTCGAAATTTTAATGCCTCTAATGTTCTCTCCGGCGTTTGTAAACTGCAGCGGGCACCGTTCAGGTAGTTTTTGGGACGTATGTAAACTGCAGCGGGGTCATAAAATTAACATTAACATTAATCGACAACTAATCACAACATTTTCCCTCACACTTTATTCAGGCTTGGAACTGACGAAATATACATATTAAATATATATTCCCCGTGTTTAAAAATGATGGAAAAGCTTATTTCCGCTTTTTTATACAAATAACATGCAAGTATTTTTGTGTTTTCGATATTTGTTTTTTAAATTTTTTTTAACGCCAAATAAAATTACTTCTTGTGCATCACGGTATCGCCAAAGTGATGACATACTTCCTGCAAGAAACTCAGTCTATTTATAGATTCGTTTTTGTACGCGGACAAACGGACTTCTAAAAACTGTGCTTTATTCAACGTTTAGCGGTTCACTTTTTTCTTGCAGTCGTTGCTCCTCATTTTGACGTAAGTTTCGGTCTGATACGCTGTATCTGTTGGGTTCAATTTTCGTAAACGGTAAAGCCTGTACTATGTGCAAATTGTTACTTTAATCTGTATCTCAGTTAAAGCAAAAATAAAAATTTTACGAGTGATGGGATTCGACATTCAGCGCCTGATATCGTTTCATTGTTTGGTGGTGGTTCACGGGTGAAGCGGGCATTCGTTTTGTGAGCCACCGAGACGCTTCAAATTTCTTCGATGCAGCTATATTTAATACTAGCATTCCGCACCCAAATTGGGCGCGAAATAATTCATTTCATGCAATTTGTACAAGAGTGATTTATTTTGTGTGTCGAGTTAATTTTGAGGTTAGCTATCAACAAAAAATCTACATAAAAAAGTCACTTATAAAAATTCGAAAACCCTGCTACTGGCTTTTGCGTTGCCCTGAGTCGATTGACACCAAAATCAGCCAATTTGGCCCACGGGTTTGCTCTCAAAGTGGCGTCAAGCAAGCAAGCAGTGAAAATTATTATGTCGGATAACACACTTATTCGCTGCTTCTTTTTGTCTCATACAACATTCAACCTGCATCTGTTGGATCTCATTTTTGGCAACAATAAAGCCTGCGATATGTAAAAATTATTACTTTTATCTGTTTCTAAGTTAAAGCAAAAATAAACAACATTTAATTTTTTAAGGTGCTCACCCTGTATATAGTTTTCTCGGTTTCATGCCTGGCAGATGTATAATGTGTATGTAAATAGTGTCTTCCTCCAACAAATAGTTTTTCAGTTATACCGTTAACAGACAGATAACAGACGGAATTGAGAAAACCTGTTTTTCGTCATCTAGGGACTCCGAAACATGAAGATCTGAATAAAGAATGGAAGGTGATTTTTTCGCAATTACAATACTTCCTTCGTCGTTTAAACGAGGGAAGTAAAGAGCAAGTGAACATTGATAATAAGAAAAAGACAGGAACAACTGGTAAAAATCCTCAAGACCAACAGGTCTTTATTTTTTTAAAATTTATTTTGGTACTCAGCCAACAGCCGTTAGGCGCATTATAGGCGTCGCTGTACATTTTATGGGACTTCCAACCCCACTAACGACTCTCATGATGTTATTATGACATCCGGGACCAACTATTTTCGTGGCAGCGTACCACGAGGCGCCGAGAGAATTAGCCGTGGAACTCCCATCCAAGTTCTGACCAGAAAAAGCGTTGCTTAACTCTACTGATCGAACGTGGACGCTTGTTCAAGCTACACCACCAAAGAGAACGGTAATAATACGAACTTGGAATGTATGTGAAATAACTGGGAAAATCAAGAACTAACACAGGAGTTTATGCAAACTGTGAAAGAAGTCTTGATAATTACGGAGACGAAGAGGATAGCTCAAGGGTGAATGGAAATGGAAGGACATATCATGATCTACGAAGGTATACCACAAGCTGAACAAGCTAGAGCCGGTGGGGGTAAAATGATATGGAACAATGTAACAGGTGATATTAAGATATGGCGCTACATATTGTAAAGGTTTAAGGTTACTAAATCATATAAGGTACCGCCAACTGTGCAAACATATATCTTTTGATTCTTTTAATTTGGGGTACCTGTCTCACTCTCACTCTCACTTTCTTACAATGTTCTGTTCTTTTTAATTTGTTTGGAATGGAATGGCGGTACATTTATGTATTGGGTGACCTTACAAAGGTTAGTGGCGGTAGAGATCATACGAGCACACCAAGAAAATCTGTAAGTTATAGGTAGCTGCATATGGCCCGGACCAAAACGAAACGGTGGAACAACAAACTATTTTCAATGAGAAACTCCAGAAGGAAAGTGCTGAGGTTAAGGGAGAGATAGTAGTCATTGGAGACTTCAACGTTAGAGTAGGGAATACATCGGGAAGAAGGAACCCAGTGATCGAACCATATGGGGAGGAGGAATTAAACATCAATGGTGCAAGACTGATCAATCTATGTACAACACCAACCATACTAACTGCAAACACGTTCTTAAAAAGTATTGTACTTTTTCCGATCAAATAATTTATAATGTTTACAATCCCTTGAAAATTATATTTAATACGCCTCTACGGTAGCGCTGGAAGTTATAAAAAATATATTCAATAAATGTCTACATGGAGAAAAAATTCCTTCAGAATGGAGAGAGGCATTTATAAGTTTCATCCATAAAAAAGGACATAAGAGAGATTGCACCAATTATAGAGGGATAAGTGTAACCAGTTCTATAGGCCGACTGTACGGAAGCATAATAAAAACACGATTGGAAATGGAAGTAGAACAAATTGAGGAACAAAGCGGATTCCGTGCAGGGAGATCCTGCATTGATATTATTTTCTGTTTAGCACAATTATCAGAAAAGACAATAGCACATAATAGGGAAATGCATTTAATATTTATAGATATTAAGAAGGCTTGCGACAGCGTGTCAATTAATAAGTTATGGGAAGTTCTCGAAAGAAGTAAAACAAAGAGAGTGTATGTGAACGCAGTTAAACAACTCTACAAAAACAACACGAGCAGGGTAAAAATGAGTAATACACTTTCACAAAAATTTGTCTGCTCCAAAGATTTAAGACAAGGGTGTTTCATATCGCGCACTTCATTTAATATATATATACAACAAGCATTGCACAATTGAACCAAAAAAGGTCAAAGAATAGGTATACCGATAGGAGGCAGGCGACATCTTGCATACATTACTCTTTGCGGATGATCAAATTATTACCACTGGTGACCTAGAAGACTGTGAAGTATATGGTACGAAAATTAACAGATGAGTATAATAGATGGGGTCTACAAATTAACTTGGATAAGACAAAATATATGGTAGTAGGTGGTCAAATCAGAGATATACATACAGACAAGGGCGTTATAAGAGAATGCACAGAATATAAATATCTGGGTGTCACAATCACGAACGAAAGAGTAAGGAACACGGACATTCTAAATAAAGTGGCCCAGAAAACTAGAACGATTCAGTTTTGCTTAACCCAATCTTGTGGATTAAGAAGATAACAAAAAAAATGTTATATAAAACGATTGTGCAAAGTATATCAACATACGGTTCAGAAGAATGGACGATAAATAAAAATGTGAACGACGACTCAAATCGATTGAAATCAATTACTGGAGGAGCTGCGGAGTATCCCGTTTGAACAGAATACGCAATTATAGAACGTATGGATGTACAAGAATCAATTATCGACGTAATTGAACAAAAACAATTGCTCTGGTACGGACACCTTAGAAGAATGCTCGACACAAGATGGCCTTAAAGAATATACGAATGGGTTCCATGGCAAATGAGGAAAAAAGACCACGTACGCGATGAAAAGACAAGATGGCAATAGCGATGCGATCAAGAAATCTAGAGGACGGTGATTGGGAAGATCGCAAAATGTGGCGTATAAGAAGCGAAAAGCGGCAATAAGGCTGTAAAAATCCGCATATATATATATATATATATATATATATATATAGGAAACTCGATAACTATAGGACATATACAAAATAGGGGGGAGGTGGTCCATAGTTGGTACCATGAGAAAGATTATTTTTCCCATTCCAGTAATATATATCATGTGGGATCGATTTATTTATCTGGCAAAAACAATTTTCAAAGTAGGTTTTAATGTCTGTTCGTTCTTCTAGTACAAACTTTATGTCATTTAGAATATACCTGACTAAACAAAGTACCTTTCATTGCTTTGTTACAATCCGATCGTTTGATTGGCAGAATTAATAACGTTCGATTGCAGCTTATAATATCATACAGTGTCCGTCATACATTTGAAAAGAAAATTTTATACTTAGCAAAAATTCCTGCATTTTTATCAAACTAAAAATGCCATTTAGAAAAATATAAATTTCTCCTATTTGGGAGAGGAAGAGGTTCGAAAATATGAATTTGTATCAATATTAAAGTACCCGTATTTTACAAAACATAAAATTTGGATATAGTTGTTGTCACATTTCAATTAAAAATTATAATTGCTTTGAATTGACATTTGCTGTTTTCAATAACCGATTTTTTGTTTGGGACACGAATTAGGATTCACGTAATTTTCTGGTTGCTAAGTAAGCGAAACTCAAGTTCGACTGCATCCTTATCGTAGCTGTTAATAAGTTAACGTTAAAGTATCTCACTTTCTGTCATACACAGGGTGGTTAGAAAAATAGGAAAAAGCAGTGAAGATTGTTTTTCGGAGCAGATGGCTATGACTTCATATTTCACACCTTCTTTTAATGCTAAATAACTTTTTTTTAAATAACATTTTTAAAAATAGGGGTACGTTATTCCTGAGGCATTTTCATATTTTCGAACATCCCCCGTATACGAAAAGAGATATTTAAATTTTGGCAAGCGAATGTTTAGTCTAAGAATATGAAGAGACTTGTATCAAGAATAAAATAAATAAAAGAATAATTTAAAATATCCATATGTCCCAATTTAAGACGTACACTGTATATTATATTACACACAGTTGTGTACGTCGCTGACTTTGAACTACCGTTCGTAAAGGTAGTAATGCAGGTGGGATTAAAAAAACCTATAACAATATTTTTGTACAAAAGTACGAATTTAGGTTAGCTGCAGTTTAAGATTTGTGTGTACTTAGTACAATCATTTCTGTGTAATGTAAAAAACGTGTGTAGACTGTAGCAAGAGGGTTAATTTGTCTCTCCTTCCAATATTACATGCTCTAGAAGCGGAACCATGTTCTGCTCCTAACGCGACGTTCCAAAAGTGTATACGGTTCATCGGAATCCAATCGACCTGCGGATCCGTTCCGTTGGATTCGTTTCGCTTGATCCGTTTATACAAATACTATAATTATGACTAATGTGGGCACCAGCTGAAGCCAACAAATTGTAAATTGGGTAATCCTGCAGATTAGGGCCATATATTTAATAACATATATGATTAGGACCCTCAATTTAAACTAGCGTTTCTAGAGCTAATAATGCAGGTGGGAGTGAAGTGTGACAGTGAAAATGGCCGCTAGAGATAGAGCTTGGATACTGGATACTGCCAGGCTCAGAAAGGACGTCAGTTTCAACACTTAATTAATTAGTTTGTTCAATTAACTGAATAAAATAAATTAATTTTCAACTACTATAACATTCATTTTATCGAAAATTTCCTAATGTAGGTATAGTTTGTCCAAATTGAGGTGGCGCAGTTCAGGTATACGGATTAAGCAGGGTTTTCTGTAAGTGATACTTTGTTTACATGTAATCCCTGGTTGTACATGCTACTTACCAGTTGAGACGACTTCTCAAAACCTGCACGTATTTAGGTAAATTATTGAGCCGCAGTTTTTAGTACGAAAATAATACATTGCTATGGTATATAATTTTTAATTAAGAGCGCATAAAAACACTACATTTTCGTTATTAGATATTAACAGGTAGTCCTCTAACTTGCAAACGTGTTACGTGTAATTTTACATTTAGATACAGTTAAGGATTGTTTGGATAATTTCTTAGCTTAAATACATTTATATAGTTAGATTCACCTGCATACGTTAGGTGTAGCTTTGGTTGCATACTCATTTTTGGAATTTTTGGGACTTTTGGAAAATCCTTGATTTTTAAGGAATTTTGAGTAAGTCTTGAAAATTGTTTTGATAGTACGATTTCCGGCGACCATTTTTTTTAAGTTTTCCTTTTTTGGAGCTGCATGTGATCTTTGGAAATTTTCACTTAAGTGGATTACGTAGTTTCCATTTTTCTTTGAGGAATCTGCCATCCAGAAATAGGAAATGGGTGTTATATTGCTAAAATGAATCCGATTGTATTGGGATAAATATATATTTCTGCAATTTACTTACTCGAGGCCACATTACAACTCTGGTATGTTAATTTATGGTTGCCGTTGAACATTTTTCGATAACGTCTCGTATTTAGGCCTCCTCGTCCTAGTTTGCTGTATCGTTTTCCGATTTTTCGGGATCTAATATGCCTGTGGCATTGATGTTACTTGGCTAAGGCACCTGGAGCAACGATCCCATTCCAGTCCGAGCCCCTCAGCACATGTGGTAGTTCGCATGCAAGGCTTCTCCCCATGGTGACTGCACTCGACTACGTTTCTCACCCGCAAAGTTAGATAAAGGCCCGACTCTTTGGAGGTTATTCAAGCTGGTGGACATCTTAATAGCTATCCCCCATAGATGTTGATGTAGCGGCCCTTCTGTGCACAATCCAGGTATCTACAACACCTAGTGTTATCTACCTTTTGGTGTTTATTGAACTGAAAATATCGTTCGTTATGGCACTATGATTTTTACTTTATGTATTGTACTTACCTAGGTATATGCTAGCGAAATTCATGCCGTTTTACATGCGGAATATTGTGTAACTTCGTTGTACATCACGTGCAATTACTTTTGTGGAATAGGATAATGTCATTCTTTGCATTTAATATCTTTACGTTGGTAGTACTGCTTTAGTCGCGTTCAAGTTTCAAGTACTTGTCAGTGTTTCAAAATCTAAACTATCGCGAGGGTCTCCGGGAGCATGAATTTGACACTTAACATTATATGAGCACCGTAAATACACCATTTTATGTGTATTAGCACTCCCCTAGGCGAAATGGTACCAATTCGAAGAGGTTCGCGACTAGATAGATTATTTACTTAATTAATCAAGCGATTTAGAACTTACTATTCTCCCGCATTCCGGTATCGCTGTTTTTAATATATATTTAAGTCACTATCGTAGTTGATACACGGGTACTCGAACGAATTGCGATTATCGTAGTTACATTTTCGACTTTATTAATATAAAATCTTGTACATTACATACCACTAAGATTACATCTACAAACTATTCCATTTACATACTATTATCACAGAATTGTGTTGCCTTTTCCAAGTATGAAACAGAATTTTAAATGTGTACAAACTGTAAATAAATAACTAGGTTATTTTGAGTCTTGGTGTTTTCTGTCTTTTATTTTTATTTTTTGAAACAGCTAGTGGTTTAGGAATTTACACGGCCACCTGTAGGTTTTCTGGTTTGGACCGTCTCAAACCAGTGGCGCTTCCGGACAACCCACCCCATCCTGCTCAGGACCTAGCTGGCGAAAATTTGCTACACCACTCGACAATTTCTGAACCGCCGTGCTGTGTAGTAGCTATATTATTATTTTTTTTTGTTTTTACTTTTTCTCTTATGTGCGTGTCTTTTCCCCCGTGTAGCAAGGTAAGAAATGTTTTATAAACGGCGTCCTTTCTGATTAAACAAAATTTACATTTTCTTTTCCCTATAGCCAATCAGAAAAGAGCGTACCACATTCAAATTTCAAATAAATCATAATATGCAAGTATAAATTTTAAAACTAAACAAATTGTATAATATACAAAAATTGCTGTGTTCTAGGTACTTATAATAATACTAGCTGAAACCCGCGGCATATGCCGCATTTAAAATGTAGGACGAATTTAATAACTTTTTTTGCACTAAAGAAAGTTTTAAAAGCACGCTAGAGATTGGCAGTAAGGAAAGTTCCAAAAAATAAATTTTCAAATGGAAAGTCTCTGGAAAGAAAACGCTCGCCTATGGAAGGCGTCCTAATTACTACGACGTTGTTGTCACGCAGTAAAAAAAATCCGGAAAGAATTAATGCTCTTATGAGATTATATGTGAGAATTATTTACGCCACTGAAATAATTTTCAGCTGCCTACAATCTGTGTTTCTTTTCAGGTTTAAGCTGTTAAGGCGTTGAGCGTCATAAAAATATAAATGTGGTAAATAACTCGATTAATTATTATTTCTTTGTCATTTTAAACTGGCATTATTATTATTATCTCTATAATAGCAACCATAAGTAACTGTTTATAATGTTTATATGCTAGCGAGTTAATTTTCTTCTTAAATCGCTAGTGAACTAATAGTAGATTGTTCTACAAGTTAAGAAAAGTGAGAGTTTTTCAGCGAATATAAAAGTTTTACGTGAGCATGGAAGAATCACTTTTCCAATGTGTTGAACATGCAATTTTTCCGTGTAGTTGACAAAAATATCTTTTTAAATCATTTTGGTCAAAGTATGGAAGCGCAATGTTTTTGTATCCATTATACATTTTCTGAATAAATTTACTAAATGTGTTTGAATTTAAATTGTTTTTAAATAAATTTTGACCATAAGATGTTATTTCATGTTATTAAATCTATTTTTTATCAATAGTTAAGTCATATTTATTTGCCATGTCAGTGAATTTAATTACTGTAGATTGTTTTGATGGATGAAGGAAGGCAGCATTATGACATGACATACGATAGTCGGAATGCATAATTTGATCGTTTAAAAATAGACCTGCGCTTTTCACATATCGCAGCGGTCGTGCTTTTAAAAACATGATGTTTGTATTTATTTATTTTACAGTACTGCAATTAAAGTGATAAATAAATCGATTAAAACATTTATTTACTTTTATTTTATATTCCTATACCAATACGGGGTGTTCCAAAAATACCGCACCATATATTCAAGAGGAGCTAGAGCGTGTCTAAATAAGCTAATATATTTAACTGCAAATGTAATATAATGGCCCGTTTAAAAGTTATAAGCAGTTAAAGTTTGAAAAAAAATGGCAACACTGTTAGAGGTTAAACTAAAACAAAAGGAATTAAAGTATTTTAATCTTTTTTGAAACTATGGAAACAATACAAAATTCAAGAAAGCAACAATTACAACTAAACGCATAAAAAAACATTAATTATTATAGCAAATGTTTAAAATTTTCTTATTTGCAGCTACGCAAGCATGCGCTCTTCTTCTAATATTGCTATGTACCCGGTTTAACATCTCTAGTGTTACTGTAGCAGCAGCCGCAGTTATTCTATTGCGTAGCTCTTGTTTATTTGCTGGTGCTGTGGGTGATTGGGTAAAAAGAATGGTCCAATGATGTAGGTACCTAATATGCCTGCCCAAATATTTAGCGCAAACAGTTGCTGGAAACCTCTTATGTGAAATACATTGGGGTTTTCAACTGCCCAGTAATGATTGTTGTGCTTGTTAAATACCCCTCGAGTAAAAGTTGCTTCCTCCGTCCATAATAATTTTTTTGTAAAGTCATCATCTGCTTCAATTTGCTGTAGCAACCACTGCCTAAAATTCGTTCTTTGCAGAAAGTGGTTTTCTTGTAGAGCATCAACTTTTGAATAATGAAAAGTGTGATAATTGTCCCCTTTTAAAATTCTATGCACTAAACTGCAATTTATACCAAGCTCTTGGGCGATTCCATGTTTGCTCATACCTGGTTGATTTTCCACGACTGCAACAACTTGATCTTCTAATTGAGCAGTCCTGGTTGTTCGTGGTCGCCCATGGTGGTTGTAATTTAATTCAACACGACCAGTTTCCCGCATACGTTGCTCAAGCCGCTGAAAAACATTTTTATCGGGATGACGATTGGGATAACGCAACGAATATTCTAGAGCAGCATTTCTTAAGTTTCCATTGCATTCACCAAGAATGAGGTACATGTCACAATATTCGTTATTACTAAACATTACAAATGATCTTTAAATTTTGACATTACAGTGACATTAAATCATTGGCACAAAACACATTTGGTCAATACTTTTTGCAAATTATCAATCTGATATGTTGCCAGCTTCATTTTATTTCATATTTTAATAATTGTTGAAACATTTAAAACATTGTATTTAAAAACTCTAGCAACTTTTGGTAAAATAAATTTATTTTTACAAGATTATACTGGGTTTGCAATATTTTGAATATAGAAATTTATAAAATATAGTTCAGATTGTCATTTTCAATCTGCCCACTTTGGACCCCCATATCTTATCAACGGGGTTCCTGAGATATTTTTTGTATTTAACGTACGAATATAAGCAGGTACCTAAATAGCAAATCTAAAACTTAAAATTGTTCTTTGTACAGGATTTCGTATGGAACTTGATGGAAAGCACTCGTGAAAGGTATCGGTAGTTCAACAGCTGTATCCACATGATTTTGGACAACGGATTCAATATTGTCAATGGTTTATGGTAATTACCTGTTAGACTGCACATTTATGTTGAAACCAGCTTGCACCCGCTCAAAGTTGGAATATGGGCAACTATGGCGAATTATTGGCCCAATTTTTTTCCACGATACAATAAATGCAAAAAGATGCAATAATATTTGACAACTATTTACAAAGTATTCAAACACATTTCTTAATTGGAAGTATTTACTTTGGTTCTTAATATTAAAAATAATATGTTTTATTAACTATCATTATTTTAAATAAATTGAGCAATTTAATTAATTCTCAATTTTATTGCAACTTGTCATCTCAATCTTATCTCCTGTAGAGAACTATCATTCAACAGCAAACCGGGATCGCCTAACTGACACATTATTGATGCAATGAAACCAGAATTTGTTGAATTACTTAACCTTTCAGTAGTTGCCATTTCAGAATATATTATACAGTGTGTCCCCGGATTGAGTTCACTATAGGTATAATCGACAAAAAATTTTACAATTTTATTTTAATGTTTTGGGATCCCGCCCTGCTTGGTCTGAAAACAATTTTAAGCAGAGTTTTAATTTTTAGAAGTTAAGTCGGCCATGAAAAATGTGAAAAAACTATTTTCTATTTAGGTAAACTACCCTTTTTGTTCATGATACGGCAAAATTTTATTAAGAAAAGTTGTTTAGAATGATAAATTACTGCCCTATACAAAATTTCAGAAAGATCTGTTGACTTAGAAAACACCGTTATTTTTTAGATAATTGTATTTTATTTTCAGGTAAACCACTTTTTTTTTTTATGATACGGAAAAATTGTATTAAAAAAAGTTGTTCTGAATGAAAAATTATGGCCCTGTACCAAATTTCAAAAAGATCTGTCGACTTAAATTAAACCGTTATTTTTTAGATTAAACAAATTGCATTTATTAAAAATGACGGTTTCATCTAAGTCGACAGATCTTTTTGAAATTTTGTATAGGGCCACAGCTTCTCATTTTGAACAACTTTTCTTAATACAATTTTTCAGTATCATGAACAAAAAAGTAGTTTACCTGAAAATAAAATACAATTATCTAAAAAATAACGGTGTTTTCTAAGTCAACCGATCTTTTTAAAATTTTGCATACGGCCGTAATTTATCATTCTAAACAACTTTTCTTAATAAAATTTTGCCATATCATGAACAAAAAGGGTAGTTTACCTGAAAATAAAATAGTTTTCGCTTCCCTGCCAAGGCCTACTTGTGTTTCAAAAACTGTAAATATTCTTAAAATTCTCTTCAGACCAAGTAGGGCGGAATCCCAAAACATTAAAATAAAATTGTAAATTTTTTTGTCAATTATACCTATAGTGAACTCAATCCGGGGACACACTGTATATACAGAGTGTCTCGCAAAGTTACCCCTGCACCTAAGGAGCATGTTCTTGAGATCATTTCAAGCAAAAAAGTTCATATGAACATGTGTCCTATTCTCAGTAACTTCTCATTCTGCCATCATAAGCAAGAAGGCGGTATCTACAAAAAAAGCGTTTCGTGATAAATGGCGAAACGTAACTTATTGATATTTCAACACCATGCGGTACATAATCGTGGATTTTTTGTATTATAAGTATGAATTTAGTTGTGTTTTATATAAAAAGAAACAATATTCACCATTTATATCGAAAAAAAAGAAATTGTAGCGAAAAAATGTAGATACCGCCTTTTGACTTTAAATTGCAACAATCGAGCAAACACTAAATACAGATTGAAAAAGCGGCATCTACTTGACAATGTTGTATAATGGAAGACTTGATACTATTAATTTAATGAAACGGCAGTTGGCCATATCTGAACATTTGCGACCACGAAAACAGACAATAAAGGCGGTATCTAACAAAACAAAAAAAGAAGAAGGCTTCTACAAGCAGATACTGCTTTTCACTTTTGCATTTTGCATATGACGCCTTCTTGCGCTTTATAAGTAACAAAATTTCTGTAGATACCACCTTTTTTCATCTGAAAATCATAGTTATAATAATAATAATAATAATAAGCAGCTTTATTTCCCATATAATTAAAAATTACAACAACAAAAAATAAACGTAATTTCAATTAATTTATAGGGAAACCCCAAGGCCCAGGTTCAATTGCAGCGATATGCCGCTCTTGATCTACCACCCAAACCTTGCATATTAAAGATTTTTTCTTAAGTTTATATAATTCTTAAAACCAAAGAGCATCATTATACGCTCTTTGTTAAAACTATACACTAAAAACTAATACAATTCGACGACAGTTGGTCGTGGCTATGAAGAAATAATAACAAAGTAGCATGTAACACATCGTATCACAGTTGTAAAAGTAACATAAATATAAATGTATAAATAAATTATTGTTGGCGTAGCAACTCGATCGTAAGTTTTCTTTTAAAGGCATTTACAGACAGACCCTTCAAGAATATAGGAAGATTATTATATACCTTTGCTATTTGGTACGTAAAGGAGCGTTCATATAGTGCAGTTTTATGAACTGGTGGTGTTATGGTTCCTTTATACCTGATGTTTATGTTGTGAATATCTGTGCGGTAAGTAATTTTATTATAGAGGTACGCTGGTCTCTTATGCAGAACAATTCTGTGGTATAACGTGGCCGCAAGCAGTTTTAGTCTATTTGCCATATTTAACCAGCCTGCATCTTGCAATTTATGAGAAATATGATCATATTTTCTGATGCCATATGCCAGTCGGAGACACGAATTTTGCACTCTCTGAATTTGATTTATATTATCTTTAGTTAAGCATGAACCGTAAACTTCGGCGCAAAAGGTAAAATTAGACAAAACTGAATTTTAATTTCTTTTGAAAAATAAGTTCTATGAGGGTAAATAAGTTTAAGGTTCATATGAGCTTTCTTAATATTATACATAATTTGGGTTTTGTATCTAAACGTGTTATCTACCATCAGTCCAAGGTTCCGTGCCTGTTCCATAACCGGTATAGTAACTCCATCTATCTGTAAGTTAACAACTTCCTTTAATTCTTGGCAATGTTTAGCATTACCGAATAAGAGGACAATAGATTTTGCAGGATTAATTAAAAGTGAATGATTTTTAGATAATATTAGCAATTTCTTGAAGATCTGAGTTATTGTTTAAAAATGCATGCTGATAGTCAGATATAGTAAATGAATGGCAAAGCTATGTATCATCAGCGTACATATGAAATTTACACGTTTTTATGTGTTTGTGAAATAAAGATGTATACACTAAAAAAAGTAACGGACCTGCGGCACTCCACCTGGTACAAGTCTCGGATTTGATGTACCACAAGGCAGCAGAACACGTTGTGATCGATTTTCAAGATAACTTTTAAAAAAGTCTATTACGCCATATGAGAAACCAACATAGTGCAAAATAGACAAAAGAATTGAATGATTCACAGTATCAAATGCCTTGCTGAAATCTAACAATATCAACACTGATACTTTGCCTTGGTCCGCAGCTTCGAGCAAATCATCGGTTACATTTAATAAAGCTGTTGCACAGCTATGTCCCGCCCGAAATCCAGACTGGTTAGTAGGAATGATGTTGTTTTGAGTTAAATGCTCCTTTAACTGAAGTGAAACTATCTTTTCTAGGATCTTCGATGGTGTAGGTAGAATCATCATTCATTATCGTATGGTTCACAGGACGTAACACATATCAAACACAGAGTGTGCAGGCAACATGTCAAACTTAAAGCCATACACAGATACCAAACAACTTTATTCTTTTATGTTTGGTATCTGTAGGTAGAATACTAATAGGTCTCAAGTGTTTGTATTCAGTAGGATCTTTTATTTTTGGTATAGGTGTTACTAATGCAAGTTTCCACTGAGATGGAAAGATATTTTCATATAAGCAAGTGTTAATGATGTGAGTTATATATGGAACTAAATGTGGACAACAAAATTTTATCATTTGTATAGTTAACTCGCCAGAACCCTTAGCATTGCTTTTTATTTTAATTAGAATATCAGTTATAATGTCACAATCTACAAGAGTAAATTCCATTGGTACGATAGTATCTGAAAAGGTATTATTTCTATAATAATTTAAGGTATTATCATTATTGTTATGAATTCCTGTTATACTATCTAGAAAATAGTTATTAATTTCATTTGGTTTACTTAGGTGGGTAGGTAGTTCGTTTTTATTATTTGCTGAGATATTTAATGACTTTAGTTCATTCCACATAGCCTTAGAATCCGAATTTGAAAATTTAAATTTAAAATAAGCTTTTTTCTCACTTTTTATAGCCCGCGTAGTTAGATTCCTTAAGGACTTGTAATACTCCCACTTGCCACTTGTCTTCTTCTTTAAATATTGAGCTTTAGCTTTATTCCTAAGTTTCATCATTAATCTTACGGTATCAGTAATCCAAGGTGCTTTCTTTTTTGTAATTTTAATTGTTTTGACAGGAGCATGCTTATCAAAAAGGCAAAGTAATTGTTCATTTAAAAATGCAACCTTCTTATTAACATCATTTATTTGCATCAAATAATGTAATGGCAATTGTAAGAGTTCTTGATAAAACATATTTTGATCGAAATTTTTGAAGCATCTCATTGTTCTGAATATGGTTGGACTCATAACTTTTTTGTTGCTAATGTAACAGAAAATAAGCTCATGATCAGACAAATTCAAAGTATATGTACAGTTACGGACACCTAAAAGTGCACGGTTTTTTGTTACTATGGTTATTTTTGCGATTTTTCGGCTTATTAAATGAGGGTTTCTCCAGTGGCGTTGCTTGTGATTGTAAGAATAGGTATTACTTTTTTAATGTTTGTATTTTAGCAAAGTTTCACAAGTAAACAAACTATACATGTAATAATATGTATTTAATAAATATGTATCAGTATTCAATTGCTTAAATTGCTACTACGCTTTGCAGTTTGTTTCGCATAGGGTTGACCAATGTTTCCATATTGTATCCTCGCAGTTCCTTCCAAGCATTTATTATTCTTTCCCATAATTCATCTGCGTTGTTTGGTGCAAAATCCCTGGTATAAATTTTTGTAGTTAAATACCCCCAAACATTTTCGATAGGGTTCAAGTCCGGACTTTTTGCAGGCCATGGTAATAAATTGATATTATTCTCATCAAACCATCAATGAACAATCCCTGCTGCATGCACAGGACAGTTATCCTGTGAAAATAATGTTATCAATTACGTTAACATAAACAAAATTAATTAATTAAGTAATATCTTGCCTGTTGAAAAGTAAATTGATTAGGAAAGGCCTCTCTTACAGATGGCAGCATCACATTTTGCAAAATATTGCGATAATTTTCAGCGTTCAGTCGACCATTAATTCTATAGCATGCCCCAGATCCGTGAGCATTGATCCATCCCCATACGTTTACAGAGAATCGTCCACTACTTAAGGGTTGAACATAATATTGTTCCTCAAATCTTGAATTTTGTGGTCCATACACCCTTAATCGTCAATTGGTAAATGATTGAAATACCTTTTCATCTGAGAAAACAGTCCTGTTCCAAAAATCGTCGATTTCATTCAAATAGTCGGTTGCAAACTGTATTCTTCGTTCTTTGTTCTCTGAGGTTAAAAAAACTTTTCTTGCAGAAGTCTCTACTGCCAACGATTTTTAATTTTGAAAATGCAGCTCTTGCTGACATGCAAATCTGCTGCGACTCGACTCAGCGACCAGTTCTCTTCCAGTTTTGTAATAGCTCGTATTTTCTCTGCTTCTGACAAATGTCTGGGAATTTTTCGAGTTTTCAGTTCTATGACAGTTGATGACAAACGTAAACGTCAAAACTCGACGTCTATGATTAGAATATCGTATTACACGCTAAAAATCTGCCGTGCACTTTGAGTTGGCCGTAACGGTACCACACTGTGTTACTAAATTTTTATCTGACGTAATGATTAAGTCAATTAGTGTTGTTGTATTGTCAGCTAACCTTGTCGGCGCTTCGATAGTTTGATAAAAATCAAGAGTCTCTAACAAATTGTTGAAATAAATACTATCTAAATTGTTTCTCTTAGACATGTCAATATTCATGTCTCCTAGGCATAATATTTGATCACATATTGACAAACAATAAGTGCAACTCTGCTCAAATTCATCGGTAAATGTTTTGTACGAGAGAGAGGGCGATCGGTATACCACACCAATGGCAAGTTGTAATTCTTTGAGAGATACACTAAGCCACAATTGTTCAATGGAATCATTCATTTTTATTACATTATATTTAAAAATATTTTTGATAAACATACATACACCACCACCCCGGCCTGTCCGATCCTTACGTAACAAATTATAACCGTCAATCTGTAAAGCATCATTGCTGATATCGGAATTCAGCCAAGTTTCACTTATAGTAAATATATCAAAATCTGACTCAAGAACATAATTACTCAGATCAAGAAACTTAGGAACCAACGACCGTATATTGATATGTGCTACCTTCAACTGATTATTCATAATTACCTGCTATAGATACGAAATATTACAATTATAATTTTGCAAAACAACTATTTAACAACCAAAGAAAATTCTCAATAAAAATAAATCAACAAAACTACAAGTTTAGTGCCACGAAATAAAATAGCTGATAGTAAAAATATTTAGAAATTTAAAAGTCACAACTGATAACTAAGGTAAATATTTATAACTACGTGCAAAAATAACGACCAAACGTTTAAAATAAAATGTCATTATTAGAATCGCAATATAATAAAATCAAAATAAATTTATGAATCATTCCCCAAATCAGCATTCATAGGTATACGTGTAATTGTATTATTCACTTTAGCGAATATATTACCACCATATGTCCACACACACCTTACACCATATTTCTTACCAGCCTGTTTAAGCAGCTGGAGCCTTCTTTTAGTTAAGTCCTCTCTGATAACTATACTCGAATTTTTCAATTTCCTTTTATTATTGTAAACAGTGTTTTTTGTATTACGACTTACGAATTTTACTATAATAGGACGATTTTCGCCTATCTTACCAAGACGATGACTGCAGTCAATGTGTGCGGCCGTAATCTCTACTTCCAGTTTATCTTTACATAATTTGATTATTATGTCATCTGTATTTTCATTTGCTGTTTCCGGAACTCCAAAAATTCTTAAATTATTCGCCCTTGAGTACTGCTCTAGAGAATCTGCTGAGTCAGTAGCTTCCTGCTTAAGTTTTTTCAACTGCTCTTCTGATTTTGAAAGCTTTTCATTTGTAGCTGTAAGTTTTTCTTCGAGCTGGCTAACCTTAGCATCTGTGTTCGAGAGATGTCCTTCTGCACTTGCAAGTTTTTCTTCCAGCTGGATGACCTTAGCCTCGTATATTTTAAATCGGTCTTCATATATACGTTCAAAATTGTTCTGCATTTTTGTGAAAAGTTTATTCAAAAATTCATCAGATTCTAATACACTTTCAACAATTTTTCGAATAAGTGCCTCGTTCTTTTTTTCTTCTTCTGATGCAGCACGTGTCTTAACTTCAGGCTTCATTTTGAATGAATTGATGGGTTTTGATTTAAACTAAATAGGCTTGCGATTCACTAACACGTCTACTCGCGACGACAACTAGTCATCTAAAACGGAACTCGCTTTGTAAAACCCCGCCCCACGGCCGAAGCCGCAGAGGCCGAGAGAAGCCACACTCTAAAAACTGCTTGCAGTAACCAGCGAGGTCCGTGAACAACTGCCAACCGACGCGACGCCGTAGCCAAGAAAAAAGCGGGATGGCTCTGCTGCAACTGTGCACCGGCCAGACGAAAACCGAGCTAAACCATTCATTCTCTCTCTCTTGCACTCATGGGCGTTGTTCGTTAAATACAACTCTTGGAATATTCTAGAACGCATCTGCACACAAAATCGATATTTAAAATTCGTTCGCAGCGGCCGGACTCGATACCTGCACGCTTGCTTCCAGGAATTCTGGCCGAGCTTGCACAAGCCAACTAAAGCGGCCTATACAGTGTGCGCTAAAAATCAATAAAACTTGCATAGAATTTGATATGCTTAAATTCAAGCGGAAAAATATGAAAAATCTATATACACAAGGGGTCGTAATTTAGAAAAATACTCTAATAGCCGTCCATTCGTACAATTTCAAAATGTCCTGACAGGTGATCTGAATACGGCGCAGAACTTCGTTAATGATGCTTTTACTACTCGAGGTCTAGTAATTAAGGACATATTATTAATTTAGGTACCTGTTTACTTACTACTTATTACTTTTAATATCTCATGTCACTAATCGGTAATCACTGTAGTCAATCACTTATTAAACAATCAACTATCGAACTAACCGGAAACCTGAATATTGTACGACTGCAAGAATTGAAAAACTGAAATTAAGCTTTTTATGGCTACTGGCGGCCACATGTCTGAAATTGGATAAAAATGTAAGTACTTATTGCGCAGTCCAATGTACTCGAGTACTCGAAAATGTATTCGAGTACACGGATATGTACTCGAGTACACGTGAATGTATTCGAGTACCCTAAAATGTATTCAAGTACAGGGATATGTACTCGAGTATACTTAAATGCGTCAAATACAAGTACAAGTACATTTCTTAAAATGTACTCGTGGACTGAGTACCGAGTAAACTAAAAGTACAGTTACTGAGACTTGTACTCGAGTACCGCACAGCTCTGACGGCGGCCGAAACCATGACAGAACTTTATGCTTACTCTCTGACTGCAACGCTTCGCTCCAGATTATCGTTGGACTTTCCTTCTAACCAAACATGGTCGTTTTGTTTGTTCACGTACTGCTGAACGGTGAACATTTTGTCTGAAAAGACGACATTTAGCAAAGCTTCACCCGCATGCAAGCCTTTGAGTACCTGCGCTCTTTCCAATCTTATTTTTCTCTGCATCGGCGTGAATTCTTGAACTTTTTGTATCTTGTAGAACTTGAGTTGAAATTCATTTTTTCAATATTTGGGGAATGCTCCAGTCCTACACGAACAGAGTTCTTGTAATTTTTTTGCTTTCTACCTCGGATTTTGCCCAGTTCTGACCATCACCTTCGGAACTATTTCCCCGGAAGTTGAATTTGATCTTCCGTTGTTGCCTTTTGTCATGCTGGGAGTAAAATTGTAATAATCAGTGGTACGATACGCAAACATTTTGTTCACATTCAGATACTGCAGCTGGCGAACCACAACAGGTACCGAATTTGTGTTGCGTTTAAACTTCACGATCAATATTTTTCTTGTCAACTTAGAATGAAATGCTTCCCATACAGTGTTATCATCGCGCGATTCACAATTGTGTATAGAATAAATTTGTAACAGTTGATTTCTCGCACCGTGTAATGAAAACGATGCGAACAAATCTATTCCCTCCTTGCTGTTAATATTAATTCCGAGATGTATTGACATTGACGCCAATCTGGTGAGTCTTTTCTGGCCGGTAGAATTCCTGAAATATGTTTTATGGATTTTAAACGAAGAAAATGTTTTCTCAGGGGTATATACGGAAACACACAACGTCGAGAAAATTTTTAAAAGCATGTAAATGTTTGGAACCAGGTCCTGGTTGGTCGGTCGATCTATCATTTAATTCTTTCAGTCAGTTTGGTTTCCACAGGTAGAATTAATAGAAAAATGATTGGATATGATGGATCTGAGAAAAGAAGTAATTTTTGATGAACTTGTGGAATCCAGTACTAACGTAATTTTAATAGTCTGAATGTGACAATAATGACCCAAAGCCAAGGTTGATTACTCGAAATTATCCCCTAAGAATTTTTAAACTTGTGCACTCGCCTGTGTGAATACTCTCAAAAAGATGACTAGGAGCGAATTGTCGTCTCTTCATTTTCGACGTTGCAGAAAAGTATAATCTTCAATAGTCACCCTACACGGGCAAACTTTGAAGTTTCCAATTCAACTCTAATAAAATTTTGTGTAAAACATATACTTTGGGCGAGTTGTGGAGGAAAGGATCAAGAGAGCTAAGGTTTTGTCTGATGGTGAATTGTAAAATATTAATGTGCAATGTTAGGAGTAATAGGAACAGTAGTATAAGCAAAGCTACCAGAAATTGAATTGATTTTTTATCCACACAGAATTTGTGAATGAAATTTTTACGATGCATGATACAAGCCGCAGCTGCATTAGAATTGTACTTTCCAAGAATTACAAATAATACTTTTGACTATTCAATCCACCTGTCATCTGTCAAAAAGTAACCAATGAAAATCCAGAATTCTGACGTTTCTTGACCAATAAAAAAATATCAGTGGATATATCTTCCTAGAAGGTATTCAAGTGACTATTTTAAACAAATGTGATTTTTATTAGAAAAAGTCAATATTAGTGTTCTGTTACTATAGAAATAGCATAGTTTGTTGCTAGATTTACTGTCACTAATTTGAAAAAGTAGTTTGCTTCATTAAATAGTCCCTCGAATACCATTCTTAGTCAAAGTTGAGTAGATTATTTTTGCGGTGGTATCACTACTTATGTCCATTGCGCTTGGGATTAGGACTCGTGCTATCGCACTCGTCCTAATCGTACCAAAGAGCAATGGACATTCGTGACACCACCACAAAAATAGTCGACATAACTTTGACTACTCATGGTATTATAAGTGATAATTTATTGTTTCAGAGTTAAAATAGCTCCCGTCTATTTCTTTCTCGTTTTTATAATTAAAATTCGTTAATAATCATAATATTAATTGTAATCAGCTTGTACACAAAACTTCTTGTTTAAAGAAAGTATTTTCCCCTGGGTTTTTTTATCGAGGAAGCAAACAAAAACCAGAGAAAGGTATAACATGGTAATGTAGTAAGGTTCCAGTAACTGTTCAATAATTAAAATATACTAAAGAATTGTTTTTTTGAATTTTAGTAGTACATTTCTATATAATCTCAAAATTTAAGTACAAAGTTTTATTATTTACTGACCTAGCTTCTATACGAGTATAATGATTAAAGGCTGCGTAAGTAGTAGCATTTCGCGTCAACACACGGTAGAATTTCAAAGGTCTGGTCAGTGTTTGCTTCTTTCTATTTACTAAAGTGCTGGTACATGTTGAGACCTACCGTGATCCTTTAGGAAGAATAATTTCTTTAGAAAAGGCAAGTATACGATTTCCAGCAGCATTATCTTGCTACGCGCTACCCTGATACGTGATGTAGTGACCTAGTAACAACGAGTTTAGGGGTCCGCTATTACATATAGCGTCAGCTGCTGGGGTCGAGCCTGGAGTAAATAATTGAGAGTTTTCCATGCCGGTTATAATGTAATATAACTAAGAGAAATAGGTGGTTGATACTATTTTTGTTTGGAATTGTGTCTGTAAGTGTGTATCACAAAGTTGCTGTTAAAATATAGTCTTAAGCGCTTCGGTAGATAATTCTTATAATTATTAAAAACACTGATGAAATAAATACTACTTATCCTATTTCTCGTTCTTGAGATTGTTACCATATGGTTAAAAGCTCCTCACGAATTTAAATTCTAAATCGTGTAATTTGTGCTTATTGTGTGCATGAAAAATATGCGAGGGCTGTGTTGATATAAGCAATTTCAGACAGTGATATAAATAGCACTTGATGGTAAATCATACATAATTAATTAATCTTAAGCCCAGCACGTGCACTATTCAAGGTAGCGCGTCGCCTGAAGATCTAAGAAACTTTCATGCTTCGCGTTTGTAATGTGATAGGAATCGTGTGGGTAGATAACTTAATATATATGCCAAGAAAAGCAGCCAAAAGGAAAATGGCTGCGCTACGAGAGAATCTTATATATTAGAACTTTAAATTCAAAGATGACGGAGCGAATCTGGCAAAAGAGGGCGATGCTAGCAGTTTCTCCATTGAATCACGTACGAGTGTTATGTATCGTGTTATTCAAAAATTGCAGCTTGCATCGTGAGCTTATAATATCCCAATTTACGTAGATGTTTTTAAAATAAATTCACCTATACAGTTATTATACGAATTAAGAAAATTTTAAAATACGTTGGCTACAGACAACATTTATTTTCATAACGTAGTTAAGGAGTGTAGAATATTGTAATATTTCAATAATTTTATTAAAACAATGGGCGTAGTTATTAGCCCGCTCCTGGAAAGTGACAGACGAAATGGGAGCAAAACATTTATTTGCCAATTACTTTCTGTGTATACCGATGACTTCTCAATTAGGTTAAAATTCAGTAAATAATCACCGTATACTTCTCGTTCAAAATTCTAATATCGAGAAATTTTTTACTAATCCAACTTATTTATCCATAAATTACTCAACATATCAATTATTGTCGAATAAGAGCCCGCGGCGAAGTTCTGACCTCGTTTATGAATATTTTTGTTGCTTAGTAAAAATGTCGGATGAAAATTTTGCACTTGATTATTTTCTTGATTTAAACTATTTATTTATTTTGAAACTATGTTATCAGTAATACGTTATATAAAACCGTTTGTCATTTTCATGCGATTTTTTAAAACTTACTATCTATGTATTCAGCTATGACTGATATATCACAAAAAGTATGCAAACAGACTATCAATTCGGCTATTGTCAAAAACGAAGATATTAAAATGAATAAATAATTTAAATATAACGTAGATTTACATAAATATTAAACATTTGTTAGTCTTATAACTAAATTTTCAACTTGCAATTTTTGCGTTTGCTAGGCTACGCTGCGCTTAGCCTTGCAAATGTAAACATAATTGCTCGTCAAAAAAATGCCACATTTAATCCTAATAAAACAATACACTATTATTTACAATTGCTTGAATGAAGACTTATTACGTCATTCATTTGACATTATTTCCGTTAGCTAATGAAGTTCATTACACCACTAGCGGTGTAATTAATTTCCATTACACCACTAGTAATGTAACTAAGAAAATTCACAAATAAACATTAATCAAATTTTATTAAAAACTAGCGGACCCGACAGACGTTGTTTTGCCCGAACGTTGGTTTGCCTGCTATTAATGGGTTCAGCAAACGTTTTTTCGATAATCGAATTTTTGTTTTTTTTATTTTAAAAAATATTGGGGGGTGGTGGGGGTGAATTTTTGGGGTTGTATGTTCTGATAAGCGAGAAATCTTAAAAAAGCAAAAAAAATTCGTCAAAAAATTTCAAAAAAAAATCCTAGAACCCTATTGCAGCGCCACCTACCGGATATAATTGCGAATCTAAATCATCCAGGGACCCACTCAAACACACAAAAATACATACACACGTACAGAAGAATTATTTATATGAAGATTACACACCACATATTAAATGCAAAAGACAGACAAAGCAGGCCAATCAATGAAATTTCAGCAAAATTATAATTATAGTATATTAAACAAAACAGAAACAATTCCGTAAGCCTAACTTATTTGTTATATATTTTAACTATCTGTTACTCGCGACTTCGTACTCGCGAGGTTCGTTATTTGTGTATTAAATAATGACTAATTATTTCCTGTCATCCCATCCCTTTTCCCGCCCCCGTCCCGTCCCGCCCCATTCCCACCCCTGCCCTCCCATCCTTACCCTTCCCGTCCAGTCCCGTCCCGTCCAATCCCGTCCCGTCCTTTTTCTCCCCTTCCCTTCTATCCCATCCCATACCGTCCCGTCCCTTTCGTCCCGTCCCGTCCCGTCCTGTCCGTCCCTTCCCGTCCCGTCCCGTCATCTCCTATTTTCACCTTCAGGGGACAAATTTCCAAAACCTTTGAATAACTTAGTCCAAAATTTGATCTTACAAAATTTCAACCTATTTTTTACCCCTTTAGAGGTTGAATTTTCAAAAATCCTTTCTTAGCGGATGCCTACTTCCTATGAGAAATCTACCTGCCACATTTTAAATGCCATTTTCGCAATCAACGTCCCAAAAAACCTCAATAACGACACCCATATCGATTTTTAGCCTTATTCACCCCATTTCACCCCCTAAGGGGTCGATTTTCGGAAAATTACTAAAAATACGTGTAGTCCATTTTCTAAACGCTAAAAATTCGCCAAAGTTCTAACTTCGTTGACTCAAAACCGATTTTGATCATTTTTTTTTATTATTTCGGAAAAAGTTTATAGAAAAGTTCCCCATAGGTGAGAAGGTGTGCTTTTTATTTTTTCAGTTGTTATTAACAATTAAGTGTTTTTTATTACACTCCTAATTAACAAATGTATAACTCTTTTATTTATTTAAACAATTGCCTGATAACATAAGGTATTTGCGCTCGCAGATTACAAATATGACCTCAAAATTGGTCTAAACACAAAATGGCGGCTACAAAATGGCGTCGAAGGTCTAATTTTTTATTTTATTTATTTTGTATTTTTGTAGATGTCTGAGGACTTTTTGGGGTTGCTGATTACGAATTTGACATTAAAACTCAACTTAAATAAAAAATGGTGCATTCAAAATGGCGGAAAAGGGTAAATTTTCTAAGTCGGATTTTATTTCTTATATAGGGGTTTTCTGGGTCGCTGATCTCAAAGTTTATGTTAAAATTGATCAAAAATTTAAAATAAAGAAACAAATGATAGCAGAGCTAAATGAGTATTAAAGATATAGATATGCTCAACAAATGAACTGGACCAGCCATAAAAACTGTATTTCTTACATTATATATTCTTACAAATAAAGGTTTTTGTTTTATAGTATACTCATATTAAGCATATTTAATTGCACTATCCTTAAATATCATCTGAAGAATTTACAAAATCATATTAATAAAATAAAAAAATTATAAAAAAACTATATTTTACAAAAATAAGAATAAGAACAAAAAAAGAGAATTAATAGTTCTTTGAGTCTCCTCGGAACATTTAAAAATGTTTGGCAATGATTTGGCATGCTCTATATGCAATTTGCTATCAATATTATGGCAAAATTCAGAGTATTCTGATGATAATATGTTATTAATGGACTTAGTTTAATTTAAATCAAATTATGAATACCAAGGTTTTTTATAGTGACACAATCCTGAAAGGTTAACAAAAATGCCACTCTTGTCCTTTAGGAAAATATTTTTTTAAATTGTACTAATATATGCAAATGGTCCGGTTCATTTGTTGAGCAGTATACTTAAATCGATTAACTAAACTTAACTCAAGATATATTTAAAAGCAAGAAAACAATTATTTAGTTTTTAATTTCTTCTTCCTGCACTTCTTCCATAGATACTGCCGGTCGTAAATTAAGACAACCATTTCCGCCACATTCACCGCAAGCCGCCGAGCAATATAGGCCACTTTCCTACACCCACAAGCTGGCCCGCAACCAGTTTTGCAGTTGCAAAAAATAATTTTTAGGATGTTTTGTGGAGCTGGTTCTTGTGTCATTGGGATTGGAAAATACTTTCCTGTATCATATTTCCAACCCCAATCTTCGGCTGAGATATCTTCGTTTCCCAGCCACAACTGCGTTTGCAAATACACGCGCTTGAAATGTTGTTCTGCTGCATCCATCGTAGGGCACAATGATGATAAATTAACGCTCTTTTTTTTAGTAGACGCCTTAATAAAAGAGTCAAACCTGAAATTCAAAATGTTTTTATTTAAAAAGTATATAATAAAAAACTTTCAATAAATTAAACATACCTATAAGAGCTTAAACAGTTACTTTTCTTTGCACCATACATTGCAAGCATACACTTTATACCAGCAGCGATAATAGCGGTTAAATCAGCAACTCTTTTTTTATAAACTTTTGCAGCCTCTTGAAAATCACTGCTATTTTCAAATATTTTGGCAAATTTATTCTTTCCTCTGTTAAAACATGCTGAAGTTGTATCACATCCAGTTAAAGCATGTACAAAAAGAACATGGTCACTACAATTGGGATACGCAATTTGCAGGCTCTTAGAGGAAAATATTTTTTTATTTTCTCTATTTTTGGCAGGTTTAAAAAAATATATATCTTTATCAGGAGAAGCTAACGCTGTTAATATAACTAACACGTCTATATCCTCTGATACCACGACTATGTTGTCATTTGATGCATTGAGAGCTGTTGTAACTAGTAACCGATCAGCATCACTTTCAGCTTGATAGCAGGGAATATTATTTGCAACTAAAGTTTCCTTTAAAAAATCAATAAAACGACTTTTATTAAAGGCATTTGCCAGAAAGGTTTCTTGATGAAATTTTAAAAGCATGTCTCTTTCAAATCGAATATCTGGTGCAGTTTTTGTTTTTAGACGTCGGTCTCTTTCAGCAGATTTTATTCCATCTTTCTGATAACCATCAAAAACAACAATTGCCTTTTGTCCATAATTACGTATAATAAAATTAATATAACTATCTAAAATTGCACCATACTGTTGATCAAGTTGCCATTTGTTTTTATGTATTAACATTCCTCCGTCAATCACAAACAGCAAATCGTTTAACTCAATAATATCTTGTGATAATTGTACAAAGAGGTCGTAAAAAACAGATTTTTGTGTTTTTCTCATACCACTCTCATCAAATAAAGACAGAGGGTACGGAGCAAGTTCAAATTCGAAATATGATTGTAACTCACTATCGGTTTTTTTTAGAACACTAATCCTTTGGAAAAGTAGCAATGGATCTATTGGTATTACTTCATTGTAAAAAATATCAGTTTCTTCATCATCATTGAATAAAGATGCATGCTCTGGTTTTTCCGTCAAAATATATTCAATAATTAACCGCGACAGAGCGAGCTGCATCAGTGAATGAGCACGTACAGCTCTAGCATAAGCATGACCAGATAAAATATGCTTAATACAATGTTCTGTATAAATTGTGCTTAAGGCTTCCTCGAAACCGCTGCCAGACATTATATATCCTATGCACCCTAAAAATGACATTTGCAAATGAAACGTACCAAGTCTTACCACTACCAAAGGGTCTGTATGTTGCTTGGTATGATGTTGTCCATACGGAGTTGGTAGCATTGGATCAGTATCGCTTTCCACCGGAAGACCTAAGAAATCATCTTCGGATTCTATAAAACATTGTTCGCCTGAATCTACTTGGTAGCTATTTCCACGTTTTTCATTTTCTTTACTGCTCACTGCAGCAACTATGTCTCGTGCTTTTATATACAATGGCTGATCGAAAGTAACAATGCAAGTGTTCATGTTCCATTTCTTTGAGTATGCAATTGACGTATTTATGGCAGTGTACAAGGTGTTGTAATCACTTGGTTCAGAATTAATGAATGGCAAAAAATTAATCTTTGATTGATCGAATAGTTCATTGTTGGTCAACATATCCATAAAGCCATTCCAGCCTGGAAAAACACCACTACTTTTATATTTTAGGAACATCCAAAAATAATTTAATTTTGTTGCAAAAGTAGCAGATAAATTTGGGCCTTCTTCTGGTATATTTATAATGATTTTTTTAACCCTGCTCCTGTTGCTTCAGTGTATGTCATAAGTTTCACGTTAGCTGTTTGAACTATTTGAGACTCTGAGGGCAGTTCACTTAAACGGGGGAATGGTTTACGGTTTTTTAGTCCAGAAGCAGGTGTAATAATACAAATTGATCCTAAAAAGTGAAATGTATCTCTGCCATCTAAAGTATTTGTATTAAAATCTGCGTTGTCGTGAACAAATTGCACAAATGTGCCATCAGTTAGCTCTAGATCTTCAGCGAATGTAGCGGAAGCTTCGTATAATATTGCCTCTTTATAGGAACTGCAGAAACCTAACGCGTTGCAAATATCGATAATTTTTTTGGAACCGAATTTGCGATGAAGAGTTACAGATAATGCTACCTGCAACGGTGAAAGAAAAGAATGTGGCCTCATTGCAGACATAATCGCGTGAGCTATGGATGTGCACTTAACTTCGCGTTCTGTTGAACTTGTGCGATTTCTTTATTTTGTCTTTCATGATAAGTGTTCTTAGAAAAAATAATAATGAACTTGGAATTGATTTATTGATATTATTATCATCTTCCTCTTGGTCATCATCACATCCATCAACTGTACCAAACATTTTGTCGCTAGCAGGGTAATTTTTATATGTACAAACTTCTGATCTTATGCGTCGTCGAATAATTTCAGCAGCCGCTTTAATAACTCGATTTTCCTCTTCGATAATATTGCTTAAACAGTCATTGTACCATTTTTCATTTAAAATTTGAAATTGAGTGTCCTTGAAACAAATAATTGTGTTGGAACCTTGCTTTCTGGATATAGATATAGCATCACCATAATGGTCAATTAAGCGGTTTATAATAGTTAAACTGCTAGGTTTATATTCAGACGTAATAACATTCCTTAACTCTTCGATATTAAATTGACAATCATCGTAATTTTCAATAAATTTATATATTTCCTCCATTACTTCATCCACTAATATACTGCTACATCTCTTTTTTGGAGCTGTCTCTGTTTTACGGACAATATTTCGTATATTACGAAAACATTCAACGTGATATCTCGCGTGTAATGATGTTAAATCAATAACACCTGAAATTCTTTTTAAAATATTTCTGAAAAAATCCTCACTTTCATTTTTTATTAAATCAATAAGTGTGTCTTTGAATGCGTGATCTGAAACTAAATTCCAATTTTTACGTCTATTTTTACTTATCTTTTTATGTGATAATTTGTTAGCAGCATCACCACATATAAAACACTTCAATTTAAATTCAAATCCAGCAGTTACAGAACTTCTAAGTTTTTTTCCAGCGGGACTCAATTTTTCCGTCGATGTTCTAGGGTCCTCAGCTGATGTTTTAGCAATGTTTCTATAAATTTAAAATAATAGTTAACTTTATGTTGTGTTTATTATAAAAATTATGTGAAAATAGCTGCTTAATTGTAGATATATCGTGTGTTACAAATTTTATATTATAAGCACCAAATAAGCAAAATTAGTACCTTAGATCAATATATCTCTTGCGACATGCATTATGAACGTATACTTCATTGGGATTTTCATTCAGAACCGTCTTTTCTTTCTTTAGAGACTCGAATGAGATTTGGAAGGCCTTTTACAGCTTTACAGAGTTCTTCAAAACCTTCTTCCTTACAGATAAAGCAAACATGTTCTTCCTTTTTATTAACAATGGAAGCACAACTACTTCCCGCCACTGTTTCGTCATCACTGTTTGAATTCTTATACATTTCTAACAAATAATAATCAATATTTTACTATAAATCAAATTAATCACACACTAAATAGTGCTTATGACAGTTTATTCATTAGTAAACAAATTTTGATAGGCTTTTGTTTATTTTAACAACGAGTTAAAGTTAATCTCAGATTAGTGGTCTGTGTGAACTGGCTGTAAAAGCCTTTTAATGCTATATTTATAATCAGTGTGCTCAAAACCATTACATAAAGGATAACGCTCGAAATTCAAAAATCAAGCTGTTTTGCCACTTTAAAGACGTCATTTGCCATGTTTGATAAATTTTAACATAAAATTTGAGATCAGCGATTTAAAAAACCCCTATATACGAAATAAAATCTGAATTAAAAAAAATTACCCTTTTCCGCCATCTTGGATCCACCATTTTTGGGTTTAGTTGAATTTTAATGTCGAATTCGTAATCAGCGACCCCAAAAACCATTAGCCGTCTAATAAAAATTAACAATAAATAAAATAAAAAATTAGACCTTCGACGCCATTTTGTAGCCGCCATTTTGTTTTTAGACCGATTTTGAGGCCATATTCGTAATCTGCGACCGCAAAAACCTTATGTTATCAAATTTCAGGCAATGTTTAAATAAATAAAAGAGTTATAAATTTTTTAATTAAGGGTGTATCAAAAATACACTTAATTGTTAATAACAATTGAAAAAATAAAAAGCACACCTTCTCACATATGGGGAACTTTTCTATAAACTTTCTCCGAAATTTAAAAAAAAATTATCAAAATCGGTTTTGAGTCAACGAAGTTAGAACTTTTTTTCTTTAGTAAATGGACTAGTGTTTTCTTATTTGTTTTTACTAGTACTCCTACGAAGTTTCAAGTCGAAATGTCTATTTAATATTATTTTTCCATACAGAATTGGAAACCCCATTTGAATTTGAATTTCGAAATATCTTTCCTTATTCCTTGTATACATCATAAAGGGAACGTCTGTGCAAAATTTCAGCTTTCTAGGTCCAAGGGTTTTGGCTGGGCGTTGATGAGTGGGTCAGGACTTTCATTTTTATATAATTATATAATATAAGATAATACAATTTTTATATTTAGATAAATGAATGCCAGACGAACTCAACTGATTTGCATTTTTACTTCCCTCGTCTGAAAGACGAAGGAAGTATTGTAATCACGAAAAAATCACCTTCCGGGATTTCTTCAGATCTTCACGTTTCAGAGTGCCTAGATGACGAAAAACAGGTTTTCTCAATTCCGTCTGTCTGTCTGTTGGCAGTATAGCTCAAAAACTATTTGTCGGAAGAAGACGATATTTTGCATACATATTATATATCTACCTCGCATGAAACCGGTACAATTTCATATAAATATATACAGGATGAACACCTTAAAAAATATAATTTTTTTATTTTTGGGTTAATTTTAAAATAAAATGAGGTAATAACTTTCATATAGGTCAGGCTTTACATTTGGCGGAAATAAGACTTAACCCATACAGGATAATGTCACAAAAGAGTAAAAATGTTTTACCCACAACAGTTCTATTCAAGACAGCCGCGCGCTGGATTTATCTTGAAGAGACGCGGTAGCGCAGTTGGAATTTCCTTGCAGTTATATCCGCGGAGGAGATGCGGCGGGTTGTGAAACCCCAGCGGAATACATTCTTTTTATTTGAAAATGTATTTATTTTTCATTCAACTTAGTAAGATATACCAGTAGTAATTTGTACATAGTACAGGCTTTATTATTACCAAAAATGGGAGCCAATAAATACAGAATAAATTTTTTACAATACAAACACTAATCACAAATTAGCGCGTACTAAATATAGCAGCGACGAAGAAACTCCAGAGGTCGGTCCTCCGTGGGTCAGGTAGAAATTGTGCGCTCCTTTACGATATCGCACTGAATAATGGGACTGCACACGCAGTCCGCCTGCCGTTAGAATTCGACCACCGGTTACGTTTTTTTTATTTGAAAATTTATTTAGCTCATTAGAAACGTGAACATATTTCTACCCCTAACTTAATTTGATTTTTAAAATTATTTAGTGTCACAATGTCGACGAGGAAAGTTCTGCGTAAAGCCTTTTACAGATTTTTTAAAACTATGCTTACGTTTGGATTACAAGCACTTCTTGTAACTTCAATGTCAGTAATCTCTTCTCCAAGAATTTTTGAAGCTATTCTTTTTTTATTTTCAATTGAAGTCTCAATATCATCATCATCATCACCCAGCCTCTCCAGTCCATTGTTGAACATAGGCCTCCCCAAGATGTTTCCAATTTTCTCTATTTTGAGCAGCTGCAATCCAGTTGGTCGTCGGTCCATCTAGTCGGCGGTCTTCCCCGACTACGTTTATCGGCTCTCGGTCGCCATTCAACGATCTTTTTTGTCCATCTACCGTCTCTTAATCTTGCTAAGTGACCTGCCCAATTTCATTTTTGCTTTGCAATGAGCGTTATAACATCCTCAACGCCCGTTCTTCTCCGGATTTCTTCATTTCTCACTCTGTCTTTCAGCGTTAATCCAAGCATAGATCTTTCCATTTTGCGTTGCGTGATTTTTAATTTATTCGCTGTCGCTTTGGTTAGAGTTAGTGTTTCTGCTCCATACGTTAGGACCGGGAGAACACATTGGTTGAAGTCTTAATATACCCTTCACAAACTCTGTTGGACCACCAACCACCATGCCGTTTCACAGTTAAAAGATCTGCTCTCGAGACTGCTAAAAGTGAAGTGGAAGATCGCCTCAAGCAACGTCCCGTATATTCTTGAGGATTTGCAAATTTGAGAAAAGAGGTAGTCTTCTGTAGCATGCTACCAAATGTATTTATCTCAACTGAAAGCTTTATGCAGTTACCGCTTCTGTATCTGACAAAAAACTTTCCGTGGTAGGCATAATTAGGACGCAGAGCTAGGTATTTTCGAATTATTTGAACCATATTTGCTCACTCAATTCCCCCAGAAGTAACAAGGAATTAACGGGAAACGTTGTTTTTTGTGTTTGGTATGAAGATATGGAAAACCTGTCCTTCATCCTTTACGTTTTAAATTGCAGATTAATTAGCTCTTCCTTCTTGCAAGCACCTCGTATTCCAATGATGAACGCAACCTTAAAGATGAATTTATGAATTCCATTGTACCTTACATCTTAAAAATCTTCCTACCTTTGTTAGCAAAAGTTCTTTATTGTATGTTTCTTGTAAGAATTTTATAACATTCTGTTTTATTAATATTCTGAATTTTTTTGGTTTGTACCTCGCTGACTGCTTTTTCAAGAAAGCTACAAAATATTAAATTTGCTGATATCAGCATTTTGCCTCATAGAAATTGTTGGCCGCAACATAGAATAGAGTGCCCAGAGGCTGGACGACTTGTAATATTTTGTTAATTCTTCGAAAAATTCTAATAATATCTTCTCGCTTGCTTCATTTTTGATTTTCTTTGATTCACACTTTCGCTGAACCGTTTATAAAATTGTTCGTACTAAAAGTAACGAAAACGCAGCAGCTTCTTTAATGTCCGAAGGCAGACTTTCTGATTCACTCATTATTATTGTCCACTATTTCACAAAGTGTGTTGGTTAATAGCTATTAAAGTAACAGGTAATGTAAAGACCTATACTATTGAGGTAGGAAAGTACAAGCCAAAGCGAAGCCGAGGCTTGTTGCCTACCGAAAATGTTAATAGGCGATACATCCGAGTATTCTTATTATAGTTTTCACGTTGCTTATCGAAATTTTCCTAGACTAAAAAAAAAATGTTTGGTTTGTCATCTGTCACTAGGATTAATGTTGATTTCAATCCCTTTTGTGAGTCGTGTTACCTGTGAGTGTCACACGTCACATAAATACTTGCAATTATAAACAAAGCATCTGCATCTTGCGTTGTTAATTATATTTTCCTAGAAACTTAATAATAATAATATTAAGTTCCGTTGTCAAGGGAAAGCAGCAAACAAATATTATCACAGACTTACACACTTTGTTACTAAGGCTGTATCACTGACTTATATGATCGACAGCGGGAAAAATAATTAAGCACTGCAGCATTGTTTATAACAAATCTGACTGGTTGCCATAGTATCGAACAATCAATCTGTCTTGGAGCATTGGATTTGAATAAGAAGATATAAAATTGACTTGTGACATTTGCCTACTAAAATATTTTTGAAAATGAAAGATCTGACATTTTTCTTAATGCACGTTTCTTAACTTTTTTGCAGTTGTAGATAAAATTTTGTACAATGCATGTGTGCTAATGCACTCTTAATATACTTGTGTGCTACGCACGGGTTTGTAATTTACACCCACGTATATTAATGATGCTCTTATCCCACTTGTATAGTAATAGTAATTTACGATACAAGTGCGTAAAACTAGTCTTTACTGGGGCACAGTTAAAACGCGAGTGAGAGAGCTATTCAAGCCCCGCTAGTGACCAAAAGATGCTTTACGCATGCGTATCGTGCAATATTTTATCTAAGATAGAATCTAGAAAACACAGTAAATATAATAAATTTACAGAAGTTGCAATTTACCAATCTTCGTTAATGCATTAAAATGAATTTTGCTAAAAAAAGTTTTAAAACTGTTCACATCTGTATTATTATTGTTTATTATTGTTTATTATACGCCCCGCGAAACGTAACTGCAAAGTTCTACTGCGTAGCAGATCATTACTAAATATATAAATAATACGTACTACAGTTTTGAACCTTTTTAGCATGTTGTACACTTTAATATTGATTTGCGATTAGATAAAGATGTTGAATTCGATATTACACTCAAAATTTTTTATATAACTTTAGAATATGTATATATGTATATATGTATTGCTTATATGAGTCATTCTTATTATTACATTTAGCTATTTTAAAGGAGTTCTGAGAATTAGAAGCTATCCCATCGGCGGCTCTACATATAATTGTTCATAGTTTATTTTGTTTACTCATGAAACGTGCTTTAATAGCAAATATAAGAACTGTAGCAAAGATACTTTTAATACGAGGGACAGGGCAGTGTGAAAAAGGGATTAGATGTGAATAGACCTTTGAGTTGTTTAGTCGACATGTATCTTTAGATTTGTGTTACTTGTTCAATAAATATATTTTAAAAGGAGTTGTTATTTGGGGAGCTTTTACATTGTATAAACTAATAACGTTTGCATTTTCCGACCATATACATATGTATATGTATTTATATCTTTTAAGTTCCCATCAATTTTTTCTACTACAATCGCGCATTAAATTTTAGTACAAACAGCTGAATGTGGCCATTCTTCGAACAAGTGCAGCGCGGCAATGATCCTAACCCAAGCAATATTATTCATGTTAGAGTAAAATACAATCCGACACGCCATTTACTATTTACTTGCAAATTTACAATTTCACAAAAAGCCAGAGTAAACAAAATTGCACATTTTAAATAATGAGAAAATAAGGTAATTCCCCCTCACAACCGCATCCCGAACTCCCTTAAAAGATAGAATCGACCAGTAGAAAATTTCCAAACGGCGAATTTAATACAAATATCGATTTTAAAGTTATTTTTAAAATTCTAACGTTTGCCCCATTTTGCATCCCCCAAATGCAATTGGACCGCAAAACCCCCACATTTTCTTGAAAATACAATCGACCAGTACAAAGACTCCAAACAGCAAATTTCACACAAATATTGATTTAAAGGTTTTTTCTGATAATTATAACGTTTTGCCCATTGTACAACCCCGAAATTCATCTGGGACGCAAAATTCCCACATCTTGAGTTCTCTTAAACAATACAATTGACCAGCAGAGAATCTCTCAACAGCGAATTTCACACAAATATTGATTTGAGGGTTTCTCCGATAATTGTAACGTTTTTCCCATTTTCCAACATCCAATTGCAACTGAACCGCAAAATTTCCACCTCCCAAATTCTCTTAAAAATAAAATCGACCAGTAGAAAGACTCCAAACAGCAAACTTCACACAAATATTCATTTTAAGGTTTCTCTGCTAATTATAACGTTTTCCCCATTTTGCAACCCCCAAATCCACATGGAACCCAAAAATTCCCACACCCCGAATTCTCTTAAAAAATACACTGGCCCCGTAGAAAGTCTCCAAACAGGTAAATGTGAAATATGGAAAAACGGCTTAATACAGGAAGTTCAACATAAATACCTGCTACACATTTATGTTAACATTAACTGTTATGTTATAAATCTAAAAGGATTTATAAGTTTAAAGGGTCCTTTTAGCTTGACTTTCTTATAGAATTATCGAGAAGAGAACAATGCTAGTCGAATGTTTGTGGATAAAACGCGAATGCAAAATGATTTAGGTTTTAGTGGTACTGATCATGATAGTGGGTGCCAAGTTGATAGTTCATAATGATTCATGGTCAATTTATTTGGGACATTTTTTTTAATAGCATACAAGAAAATTGTTATAAAGGTTTATGAGAAGTTTCTACACTATAGCAATTCTTTGGCATTGCATTAACGATCAGTTATTCAATGTATTTTCAATGTTTCCAGTTTTAATTTATTGAGCCTATCGACAAGTGATATCTTCTGCTATGCAATACTCGCGTCGTTCATTCTGAAAATTAGGTACGAACGCCAGCAGGATTTGATAAATTTTGAATGAGTTCAGTTACCAGCTAGCTTTGTCATCATTTCTGTTTAGCTTGGTTTGGTAATAATTTATAATTTAGCTCTGCAAGCAGTATATTGCTGTATAACGATTCCTAGGAGGTTTTATATAATCTTTAATCATATGTACACATTGCAATTATATGCATAACAATCACAGCTATTTTTTAAGTTAGACAATACTAGTTTAAATATAATACGCGACTATTGCTTGAGTTTCGATCCGTACAGACGTATATTTTGCGGTCCGATAAACCAAGTGCATGTGCTGTGTGATAACGTGTCAATGACATTTTAGCATTGCACGGTAATCGTCCTTTTAGTGTATGCTGTGTACAAGCACCCGATCAACCTTGCAACAACAATAAAAGGTAATCTTCTGTCTACAGGGGTTTACCACAAAAAACACTATGGAATCTTTAGTAAATACACCACAAAGTCACTTACAACTTACTAATCAACCAGAAAACCCTAATATGGCGAGCGGCAACCAAATAACGAAATCGTTTGCTACAGTAACGACTAATGAAAGTTACAACTTTCCTAAAAAAGAGCAAGCCTTAGTTATTAATGCCCTCGAAGGCATTAATTTAAAGGAGTATGTAACAACCATAGGCACTTTAATAGGCCCCAAAAACATCATCTTCGCATCAAAAATCTCGAACAACAGGGTATGTATGTACTTAAGTAATGCATCTATGGTAGACCACTTGTATAAAAACTATAAAGTAATAACGATACAGGGGAAACAAACAAACTTACGTCCACTTGTCACCCCATCCCAAAGATTAATTATTTCAAATGTGTGCCCATCTATACCTCATAATTGTATAAAAGATGCCGTAGAAAAAATTGGAGTGAAAACATTGTCGTCAGTAACATTCTTAAAATCCGCACTTTATGATGCTGAATATAACCACATCTTAAGTTTCAGACGTCAAATATATATACAGCCATTAGAAGATGCGTCCATTCCAGAATCAATACTGATCAAATTCGACAACATTAGCTATAGACTATTCTTATCCACTGACACCATGTGTTTTGCTTACCGACAAATGGGACACTTGGCAGAAAACTGTCCAAATAACAACCAATATCCACCTACAATCCTTCCAGTAACCACACATAAACGTACCTTATCATCATCCACAATTAATTCCGCCAGTCAATCCCCAGAAGTATTATCGCAAATCACCATAGATCCACTACTTACTACACCAAATGCAGCTAGTAAATCAAACAGTGCAACAACTGAAAATGCAACCGGAACGATACCAAAACAAAAAGCAACCAAACCAAAACGTCCAAAAACGGAACGCCCAAAAGTACAAGAAAGTGAAACCAGTGATATAGAGGAACTTCTTGAACCAACAAAAAGTATAATAGAAGCAAATGCAGATCATTATCCCATGAATTATAATAAACTTAGAGAATTTATGGAAAAAGCCTATGGATCTTCCAACCCTCGACACCACAGCACTGATTGAAATTATGAAGGACATCTATCCTAGTTTACAAAAAAGAAATATCAAACAGAGATTTACTAGAATAACTAATAAATTAAATGCGCAACTTATGGAAGAGCTGTCTAAAAACTACACAGGACATCAACTTACCGATCCCGAAGAATATTAATGGTCCAAATAATACAACACAATTGTAACGGATTCTACACTCACCTGAATGAAATACAGTTACTGATAGCAGAACACCAACCCGATATATTGTGTTTTCAAGAAACCCACTTTAAAATAACTGCTCACCCACATATTAAAAACTATAATGGATATAACAAAATTAGACCAGTAAATCACGCTAGCGGGGGAGTAAGCACATTTGTTAGAAACCACATTCACGCACAACAAATTCACCTAAACACTAACCTCGAAGCTATTGCCGTAGAAGTATTCGTCCCCCAAAAATGGACAATTTGCAACGTATACATTGCTCCAAATTATAATTTACAACAAAGCGAAATAGACCAACTTATTAATTCTCTTCCAGCACCATACATAATAGTAGGAGATCTAAATGCACATGACCCACTTTGGGGATGCAAAAGCACAAACAAAAAAGGGAAAATACTAATTACCCAAGAAATAGTGTTATTGAATGATGGAAGACCAACGCACCTAGATATAAAAACACACACTCAATCAGCCATAGATATGTCACTCTGTCACCCCAAACTAAAACCGTCAATCAGCTGGTACCCTCTCACAAACTTGTATGGTGGCGATCATTTTCAAATAATCCTTCAAACTTCTACTAATACACTCAAGCAATGCCCAATCCAAAAATGGATTATACACAAGGCAAACTGGAATTTATTCGCAGAACAAATAAAAAAAGAAAACATAAGATACTCTGTAAAACTGGGAATTGCGTCAAATACTACATATATAACACAGAAAATAAAAGAAGCAGCCAATATAGCTATACCTACTAAAAAGAACAAAGAAATCAAATATCAAGTACCATGGTGGAACACAAACTGCAAAATTGCTACTGAAAAAAAGAAGCGAACTTTCAAAATCTATCAAAAACAAAACACTATTGAAAGCCTAATAGAATACAAAAAGGCAAGAGCGGAAGCAAGAAAAATCACCAGAGAGAGTAGGAAAATGTCATGGGCCAACTATGTTAATTCGATAAATGCAATGACAACCAACAAAGAGGTATGGAATGTTATCAAAAGGATAAAAGGAAAAGAAACCACGTTCAACATCCCAGCACTTAATATAAATAACAATATAATTACAGACCGTCTAGAAATAGCAAATGCTCTAAGTTGTAAGTTTGCAGAAATAACTAGTAATCAAAACTATACGACCGCTTTTATGAAAGAAAAATTAATAACAGAAAAGCAAGACAACCTGATAGTTCCTGTAAATGATAACGAACCCTACAACGTAGGCATTACATTCGACGAGTTAGAAGAAGCGTTGATGAAATGTAAAGATAGTAGCCCCGGTCCAGACCAGTTGCACTACCAGATGATAAAACATCTTCCTAAGTCCACAAAAATGGTTATTTTAGACCTATACAACGACATATGGAAAAACAACGTATTTTCAGAAAGCTGGAAGGAAGCCACCATTGTGCCTATACTAAAACCAGAAAAAACTAAAACAAGTGCATCCAGCTATAGACCTATTGCCATGACAAGCGTCCTGTGCAAACTGTTAGAACGGATAGTAAACCACCGCCTAATCTGGTACTTAGAAAAGGAATGTAAATTCATTGCAGAACAAAGTGGCTTTCGACAAAATCGATCTGCATATGATAATATCTCCAATCTAGAAGCGACAATAAAAAATGCATTTATAAATAAAGAACACGTAATAGCAGTGTACTGTGATTTAGAACGGGCATATGATACAGTTTGGAAACACAAAATAGTAAGGACGTTATTGGAATGGGGTCTCAAAGGTAATATAATTAACTATATAAAAAATTTCATCTCCAACAGAACGTTCAAAACCAGAATAGGAAATACAGTATCGAACGTTCAAACTCAGGAAAACGGTGTACCGCAAGGCTCCGTGCTCAGTGTCACACTATTCCTCATAGCGGTTAACGACATCGCAAAAAGAGTACCAACTGCCGTCAAATATCTGCTTTATGCAGACGATTTGATATTATACTGCAGAAGTTCCAACCTTAACTACATTAGGGACAATTTACAAATCGCTATCAATTCCTTAGAAGAATGGAGTAAAGCAAACGGCCCGAAATTATCCGCTGAGAAAACTAAGTGTATACATTTCACTAAAAAAAAATCAACAAAACAAACCAATAATTAAACTAAACAATACACCATTAAAATATGAAACCCAAATTAAAACTTTGGGATTAATATTTGACCAAAAATTGACCTGGAGACCCCATATAGAGAACCTTAAAAATCGATGTCAAAGATCATTAGACATACTGAAAGTAATCTCTCACCAGCAATGGGGGGGAAAACAGGAGATATTACTAAAAATCCTAAATACACTAATCAGGTCAAAAATAGAATACGGCAGCTTTATCTATGGACGATGTTCTCCAAAACTATCCAAATCAATCGACACAATATACAATAATGGACTCAGAATAGTTACGGGAGCATACAGAACAAGCCCCACCATAAGTTTATACAGCATCGCAGGACAAATGCCACTAAAATACTGTCGAGATCTGCAATTGGTGAACTATACACAAAAGGTGCTTCAAAACCAAAACCATATCAATTATCAAGAAATTAAATCTCCATCCTTCCCCAACCTCTACAAAATACACCCAAAATCATATTTACCTTACTCGATATATAACCAACACTGTAAACAATACTATAATATCCCTGATTTTATGTTATATACCTATAATAGTTCTCAAATACCATGGCTCCTTCCAAAACCACAAATTAATCTGCAACTAGCAACGTTCCCAAAACAGGACACACCTATAGACGTGTTTAAGACTGAATTGAAAATGATCTTACAAAATTATACAGATCATAACCTTACATACACCGACGGATCAAAATCAGGACAGGGAACAGGCTGCGCGTTCATCAATGAAGAATATGTCGAAAGCTATAAATTAAGTGAATACTGCTCCATATATAACGGTGAACTGTTTGTAATCCAAAAAGCGCTTGAATTTGCATTCTTACAAAACTATAAGAAATTTCTGATACTATCAGATTCACTAAGCGCACTCCAGTCATTAAAACATGCTAACAATAAAAACCCACAAGTGAGAAACATTGCAGAAATTATTTTTAAGATCTACCAAGAAGAAAATTCCGTAACCTTCATATAGATACCGGCACATATTGGTATACGTGGCAATGAAAAAGTGGACTTACATGCCAAAGCAGCTACATACAAAACACAGATTGACAGAATAGAAACTACGCTAGAAGACAACAGACAACACCAAAGAAAACTAATACAACAAAGATGGGAAAGGCAATGGACAGAAACTAGTAATAACAAACTGCGCAGCGTTAAAAATGATGTACATAAATGGACCGATGGCAACAATCTAAAACGGAAAGACGAAATAGTGATAAACAGGCTTAGAATAGGACACACGAGATTAACGCACGAACATCTGCTAAAGAAAGTTGTAGAACCCCAATGTGATACCTGCATGGTACCTTTAACAGTGGAACACCTTTTATGTACCTGTACTAAATTACAAGGACCAAGGGCAACATACGCAATTAAAAACAATATTAGTGAAGTGCTACAAAATGATATAAAATCAATAGTTAACCTTTTAAAATTTTTAAAACTAACAAATTTGTTTAATCTAATGTAATAATGTAATCTATGTATAGAGGTGCTAAAACCCCAGCAGTTATAGCACCATAATAACATCAATAAAATATATATATATATATAATACGCAAAATTAAGTATAGTCAAATTTATACCCATTCGGAGTCACGTGATAATCTAGTAATTTTACGTATGTCGATTCTTAAAAATGCAATTTTAGGGAAATAAATGACATTCCGTTTTGTAGGTTATCCTGACATATGCCAATTTCTAAAACAAGGTTGCTACGGGTTTATTCTCTTATATGAAATCAAACTGAATTTACAGGTTAAAGAAAACATAATGTAAATATAATAAAGATATGTCAGCTGCTACATTAAAAACCTGCTGCGTATAGCAAATTTTAAGTCAATTTCTGTGCATGCATATTCTGTTATAGAACATTGCCATTTGAAGCCTATTTCCTTGCACAATCTATTTAGGGAAGAAAGTGAATGTGAAAAATCTCCAGATTCTTCAACCAAGCATTTTTTAGATTTTTTATGGTTACAGATTCTTTAGCTACATACATTTTATATACAGTGTCTTGACTGCTTCGTCGACTTCCGTTTTTGCATTCTTCACTTTCTGGCTCATATTTTCGGTAAATTGTGCTCTCCGAGATATTTAACGCAAGAGAAGCACGGCGAACAGCGTTGGAGGGTGAAACTGTTGATTTACTATTATTAATATTGTACTCTTCATAAAAAAAAACGCATAATATTCAAATTAATTGTTGTGACTGCTCGTTATACCGCATGTCCGATGGTTTCTTTTAATTTCCAGTTTTCGGCTCAACAATTTTAGGTTTTATTACCCTTATCTCAATAACTTACACGAAAAATATAATCTGACAGATTAGAAACGTCAAATTTTTAAAATTAATTTTATGAATCGACATGCCTTTTTTTCAAATTTCTTCCATTTCATCTATTTTACTAAAGATGAACAGAGACAGACAAAAGTCACGTGACTCCGAATGGGTATAATTTTGACTATACATTAAAACCATTGGAGGTAACTAGGGAAATATACGAGTAAGGGATATGCTTTATTTATTTCATTTAATAGCTATTTATGATACAAGTTGCAAACTTGACGTGTTTCAATCACACGACGTGTTTTGACAAACGAGGCCGAAGGTGCATGAAAATAATCAGAAACTTTGAATATTAACATTTCATAAGTGTGACAATTTGTCGGTTGTCTGAAATAAAGGAAGCTGTGACGACGCTTTTTATGTAAAAGAGAACACTCCAAAAACAGTGCTTTAACAGACCCCACTGCTTTCAGTGTTTTAGTAGCCACATTAAAGCACCAAACTAAATAAAATATGTTTTTCCGCTGCTGATCATGTAAGTCAGTGATACAGCCTTAGTAACAAAACGTGTAAGTCGGCGATTATATTTGTTTGCTGCTTTCCCTTGACAACGGAACTTAATATTATTATTAAGTTCCTAGGATAATAAAATTAGCAAAGCAAGATGCAGATTGAGACGTTTTGTTTATAAATCGCAAGTGTTGATGTGACATGTGACACTCATAGGTAACAAGACTCACGAAAATTAATCCTGGTGACAGGTGACAAACCAAACGATTTTTTCAAAAATCTAGGAAAATTTCGATAAGCAGCGGGAAAAATATAATAAGATAACTCGGAATGTATCGCCTATTAACATTTTCGGCAGGCAACAACCCGCGACTTCGTCTTGGCTTGTACTTGCCTACATCAAATGTTAATAGGTCCTTACATTCCTTGTGACTTAAATAGCTATTAGGTAAAATATTTAAAAAAAATTATAGTAATGAAATTTATCAACATTTTGCTCGATTGTTAGAATATACGTGCAGGTTTTTTTTCGAATAGGCCTGAACTGGGATATTAACCTCTTTCCTCAATAACAAATATTTATTCAAAGAATTTCCTGTACAACAAAACAGTAATAAAAATCGAGCAGGTGGATATGGTGGGTGTGCTATCATCTTCATATATTGTTACGAGCTTGTTATCCCATGAAATAGTTAGGTGGCCTTATTCGAATTATATTGTTTATATTAAGTTGTAAAGAAATTATAGAAGAAAATGTTTTTAACTTTTATCTCTAACCAATAAAACGAACCGCAAAAAATCAACTTTTGATAGATCGATTAACGGTTGACGATTGTTTATAATCATGTACAGAATAGTTAGAAATATCTTTATCTACAACTGCTTGGATAAGGACTTATTACGTCACTTATTTGACATTTTCCTAGTAAAATATTTTTGAAAATGACACTTTTGTCAATTTTAGGCAGTTGTAAATAGATAAAATTTTGTCAAAACATGTGTAATAATGCATCATTAATGTACTTGTGTGCTTACATAACTCGTGCTACGCATTCGTTTGTAACTTACACACACGTATATTAATGATACTCTTATCGCACTTGTATAGTAGATAACTATTACGTTTCTAATAGGACCGACATAGTCATACGAAATAGTCAGTAATGTGAATTACATTAACTGGCAAATAGAGAAATATGTCGCTAAAATTCTTTACACAAATAACACAAAAAAGGGTTTGCATAAAAACTCCATATAATAAAAGCAAGGACTAGGTTAATCTAACTATATTGAATTTAAAAATAATGTGCAGGTACACTAAACACAACTAAACTTTGAGCAATTATTGTCCCTATATCAATATGACGGCATATGAGGTTTATAAACTGATAAGCGCTTACTGAATGTCAAATGTCTAAATGTAGGTTACTTATTACGTGAGAGGAATTAAAGTTTATGGCATACTGTCGTCGCCATACGATGTTCTTAGAATGCGACAATACTTGGTTATATAACCACTATACTTTTTACAGTAAAATCGAGATGAGCGCTTGATTACTACAGCACAATAACTTCTAAAAATTGTAGCGACTTCTCACTCGCTCAGTCGATGGCCGTTGACACAGATGGTTGTCTCATCCGTCGCTCGCCGTCAACAACGTCTAACTGCAACCGAACTCTGTAGTTTAGTGGTTATCACGTCTACTTAGCATTCTGAAGATCATGGGTTCGATTCCCGCGACCGTCTGCTCTGATCCAGGTTTTTATATGGTTTTCCTGAGTCAACAGAGTACTTTCTCTGATGAAAATTCTGGGGAAGTATTTTTCCAACTTTTCTGGCCTTTTTACCATTCTCCACCCCTTCTTTCTCTCACCCATCCTGTAACTCACGTTCTTGATTGAAGAGAGACGAAAGGTTCCTATAGCAGCCCGCCCTCAGTTGGGGGAATTGAAATTACCTCGAACCTTTACCTTCTAATTACTATGAAGGGACTCGAGGGAAATCCGGTAGATGCGGAAATGGAAGTACCTCACGCATCGGGGTTATATTGACCAGGAGGGGGACGCCGTTGAAATCCTTTAGAAAAGTACTGAATGCGTGCTACGTGAATCAGAAGTTCCGGCAAAAGCATTTCCTTAACAACCTTTGGTACTCTGAATTCCTTGCTAATTCCGCATTAAATGCGATTTCAAGACTTGTCCTTCGATTTTGAGGCTCTCGGCCACAGCGTAGTCGGTAGATAACATCCCGGTACTCAAATGTTTACGTAATTACTTCCGCAAGATGCTTCCTTCTGCACCCAGGTATTTTTGTTAACATTCTACAACTTGTTGTGACGGGAAAGGGCGGAAATGAACAGTACCATATGAAATGTGGTTCTGATTTTTTGTACAAAGGTTCCTTAGTACCCTACCAGCGAGTTGATAAAAGTCCCCGTCTCTATAAGATGCCGGCGTCGTTTTTTTTTTTTTTTTGGAGCAAGAGGCATAAGAAGAAACTGCGTTTATTGGAAAAAATCACGATACCTACCTTGTCAATTTATATCGCAGAAAATGGTATTAAAAACAGCGTTCAGCCCGCTGCAAAATTTCAGAAATATTAAACTACCTTTGTGAAAGCGTGTCCATAAGATGAATCACTTTTGCAAATCCTTTCACTAACAAGATTTCATAAAAGTCATTCGATATTTCTGAAATTTTGCATAGTGTCGTAATTCTAAACAATTTTTGTAAATAGTGTTATGCCGTTTTCAACACGGAAAAGATGTTTCATCAGAACAAAATATTTTTTTTAACTACTGCCAAGGCCTCTTAGATACGTCGCCAGCACATAAGAGGCGGGTGCTTTTCAAGAGTCGCTCCTGGAGCACTAAGGAACATTTGTACCAAAAATCAAAACTACATTTTTTTGAGGTAATATTTACTATGCCTGTTTTTGTCTGGCGTAATTCTGGTATCTGCAAAGTTTGCACGTGAGTTCTTTCAATTTTGCGCGGTGTACCCTAACAGATAATTGAGCTTCGTTGCTTTTAAGCTTTGGGTAATTTTTGGGACTCATTATGAATATTTGATGGAGTTTTTAATCTCCGCCCTTGTGTCGAATTTTGGCTTGTTAGCGACGTCCTTAGAAGATATTTTTCAGCAGCGCAATTTGAGGGGAAAGCAGAGCGTTTTTTGGCCCAGTATTGGGCCGTTGGTATTGGGTCCAATATCTCGATAGGGTTTGCATTTGAAAGCCCCGCTGAGAGTTTGACAGCGGTCTCTCGTGTCCTCAGGTGCATAGTATAAGAACGCGTCCTTGACCCAGTTAGCTGAGATCTGCAGGTGGAATGCTTAGAGTGAAAATGGAGTCTGGCCAGGAGTAGTCCAGGGTAAATAGGCCAATATCAGTTAAAATTTCTCGAAACAAAGTTGAAAGCTAAAAATTGGAAAACATATAAATTTGGAGTACCCTGACTCTGAATATCTAGTGTTCCGGGATGTGAGAGTTAGGGGGGATGCGCAAGCAAGCACACGGCGTCGTACAGTGTGTCCAAATCCCGAAAAGTTGGCCAAAACCTCAGATCAACCTAGCCTCAAGCAAAAATTGGTGTACAGTAGGATTTTAAGACACTGATTTACAAATATTAAACCATAATTACTTAAACAAAATGGCGAATTCAATATGGCGGCCACATGTAAAAAATTATTAAGCTTTGATAAACACTGGTATACAAGGGTTTTCGAAGCAGCTGATTACAAATTCGACATTAAAGTACTGTAAATAAAATGGAGAACTTATGTCTGCACTGTATTCGTGGATTAGACTTAACTTTACACTTAACTGTTTATTGTTTGTACGAAAAGTTTGTACTATGATTTTAGCGTTGTTGTTTATTTTGTGTATCTGAATGTATTGTAGAGCATTACACGTAAGTACCCCTTGTACCGGCTGTAATAAACTGTTCTTATGTCGAATATTATACACTGTAATTGTTTACTTGCCTTATTTTGTTATTTCGATTATCTTAGCTCAAAATATCTTTCAATTGACTGTTGCTCTAGAGTTCATGAGTTCTGATGTTTATCCGAACATATTTGTTGCATAGAAACTCGTTGACGGTACAGCATTTAATTATTTTAGTAATCTTATAAAGAACTACAAGCCGTCTCCACTAGAGATGGGCACGTGAGTGAGTATTCACTCACGTCACGCACGTTTCAGGCTTTAAACACTGACGTTCACGCACGCTCACGCTCACCCGCAGCTTTTAATTGAAAACTGAAATTCAGATAAAACAGAATGTTCAAATTTAAAACCAATAAAGGGCCCGCAACAGAACTAAAAGCTCACAATAGCACACATCATTTTAGAATGTCATCTATATTCAGAATCTAGAAATCGTCATCAGTTACCAAATAAAGTGTTAAAGAATGACAATATAAGTGAACTTAAAACTATCAATTTTATGTTAGAATGTAAATTATACAGTGCGTACCAAATGTATAGCGGCCTTGTTATTTCAAAACTATTCAAACTAAATCGATAAAATTTAATATGCATGCTGTTTACAAACCCTTCTATTATTTCCACAGTTTTGTGATTTTTTAACTGCCAAGGTCGAAAGCTGCATAGTTAACTTGATTTTTTTAAATAGAAAAGGGGGTCAAATCGCATACCGTTTGAAAGGTATTTTCAAGTCGAATTCAGCGACATGCTGTTTGTCATAGTTATCTCCAAAGATAATATCGCTATTGTAAATTAAAGATTGGGAGTAGGTATTAACTGGTAAAACTGAAGATCCAGCTAGCATGGGGAACAATGAATTGTTTTATGGTGTTTAATGTAACATCAGATTGTTGAAACCGTGTTTTAAGTACAAGAATGATTTATAAGCAAATTTATAAACAAATCGCGTACTTCTGCATGGCTGCGTCTTCTATCACCGTATTCTATCATCATCAAGATTTTTATACGTTTTTTTTCTGTAAGATGCTCCATAATTTAGCACTTCGGGCACAGTTTTAAGCTTTTGAAGTTCGTTAAACAACATAAACTAACCATTGTTTTCAGCGCCCACTAAATCTTCAGTTATCCAGTTAATACCTACTTCCAATCTTTAATTTACAATAGCGAAGTTTCTTTAGAGATAACTATGGCAAGCGGCATGTCGCTGAATTCTACTTGAAAATACCTTTCAAACGGTATGCGATTTGACCTCCTTCCTATTAAAAAAAATCCAGTTGGCTGTGCAGCTTCCGACCTTGTAAGTTAAAAAAATAACAACACTGTGGAAATAAAAGAAGGCTTTGTAAACAGCATGCATATTAAATTTTATCGATTTAGCTTGAATAGTTTTGAAATAACAAGGCCGGTTCCATACATTTAGTACGCACTGTATAATTTATTGTAACTCTATCTTTATAGGGCGCTAATAGCCTAGCTGCTGATGCTCCATTAACCAGTTAAATTAAAAAAAAGAACCAAAAGCTTTAAAATAAAATAAGTTTTGTACGTGACATAATTTAAGTGATATGTTGCAATTAGAATAGTAGACACGAAAAGAAATAAATGAAAATTGACTACAATAGCTTATAACAAGGGATAAATACTGATTTTTCGCAAAAACGTTTCTTGCAACCATGTTCAAAGGCAATTCTTTTAATACTAAAAGCTGTCATTGAAATATACGTTTCCCTTACTAATAAGAGTGTAAGAAGGTATATGTTGCTAGACAACACTTTTAATTCCTAGGTTAAAACGTACTTTTACATTCAATGAACTAAAAGTAAGTGCTACTTGGTCGTCTATAGACACGCGATTGACTGTAGACACAACATTTACAACACAACACAAGTGCGAAGCTCCGTCGCTGCAGGCTGCCACACAGACGTACAATGACCTCCCGCTCCAGCCTCAGATCTTCCACATGTCGGGCAGCGGTGGACCCCGACAGCCTGCAGTCTTTTATTCGTTACTAAATATTTAACGTGAAATTAAAGTGAAACGTGAATCACGCCTTGGAAATTTTCACTCACGTTCACGGCCCGATTTTCAAATATTACTCACGTTTACGACGGGACTCACTGTGACCCGGCGTGACCCAACTGTTTCCACGGCACGCGCCCATACCTAGTCTCCACTGTCTAGCTAGCGAGCTCTTCAAGTGTGCCCACGTAGTTTCGTAGTTATCTACAAGTATAGAATACGATTCAAAGTTTGGTATCAATACAAATACAATATATGGTACAGGATCTAAGATTGAATCTTGTGAAATTCCCTCTGAGATCTGTGGCGCAGGAGATAATGCATTGTTTATTGGTGCTTGAAATTTTCGGTTTTCTAAAGAAGATTTGATTATTTAACAGAACGTATTGAAGTAGGTTAAGATTTTACAGTTTATACATTAGGGCATCTATTTATACTTTATATACCGTTTTAAGAAATGTTGCAACTGTGTATTGTTTGTAATTAAAACTTCTGTCGAGTATTTGTCATACTTAAAATGTGATGATTTATCTAGTGATGAGATTTACCTAAATCCAAACTGAAAAGCTGAGACTAATTTGCATTTTGTAGTTCATCATCTCGGTTAATTAGATTTGCACTTTCAAGGACAGGTATCGTAGGCATAGAGAAAGGCCAATAGATATACAATTAAAATCTTCATTTGATCTAGTAACAAACGACTTCAAGGATTGGAACGTGTCATTATTGAGGTTGACATTGACGTATAATTGCTCGACCTCAATAATGGCACGGTCAACTCCCGGAAGTCGTTTGTTACTTAATGACAATGGTCACGAAAGCCTTCGAAATGATTTCCTTAGATTTATTTTACTAAAAATATATATTCTGACTTTCATTGCACAGACTAGTGTTCAGTTCCAGAAATGAGACAAACCTAAGAAATAGTTAAAAGCATATTAATTTTAGTATTATAGACTTTTGATACTTTTTAGAGCCGATTTTAATTTTTTGAAATACAGTTGCCATATAACTTAGACTTTATATTTATTATAGTTCATCTAAGTAATGATATTTTTAGATTAATTAATTTATTTTCACTTCGTGTCATGACATTGTTAACAGCCGAAAATTCGTTGAATTTGTATAAATAATATAAATATTTTCAAATTTTATACCCAGCGTGTAGATTTAGTAGGTTTACTAGATACAAGATTGTTAGCTTCGGTATTTTACTTTTACTTTAGTCAGTTACAACCTTAACAATATGTTGCTCTTATTCATGTTTAAAAATATCAAGCCAAACAACTTCCTGAATACACGCTCGCACTTCCACATATACTAAAAGAATTTATACATTTTTAAATTTACATAGTACAAATTACAAATCATTCAAATTATAAAAACAATACACTTTAAATTGATTAATACAATTATAATTTAAATACTACATTGGTGACATCTAAAAGATTGCCAAATTTGCATCAACTTGTACGTATTTGTACATCATAAGAAAATGCTGGAAGGCACCTACGTTGAAGTACGTGCTTTGTGGTATTTCGCAGTGAGAATTTGTAACCTTAGCCTGCTTATTTACTTGCAAAACAAAGAATATTACGTTCATTTATCTTGTCTGTTTTACTTTTGTAGAAAGCAAGCGACAGGTGGTTAAACTGTATTAGAGAGATCTGCAAGTTCTCGGAAATTCTACCTCAAAATATACATATATAAAAATGTTTAAAGTTATTTAGAGTAATTATACATAGCGGTCAAACACTTAACTACGAACGGTTTAAAATGACAACTACTACAGATTAAACAAAAAATATTAAAATAATTTGATCATGAAGGCGTCGCGCGTCCTCTAGAACGTAACACGATGATCTTCATTTTATTATTAATGCAAAACAAGTGACAATGCCATGTATAATTTTTTAAATTAAACTATATCTAGTGATTTAAGTAGTTGATGCGAATCAATAAAAAAATCTCTTTAGAGATGTTCAATTGTTTTGCCCCCACGTAACAATGTTTTCAACTTTTTCTTGACGCAAATACGCTAACGGCATTACGAAGAACTAATTATTTGCTTCAGTAATGCAAGGGCAATTGATAGAATAAAACTGTTCTTGACACTAGTAAACAATATGCAATTGTCACATTGTTCAATTGCTTTAAGTCAGATCATGGACGACCAATCTTTTATGCTTCTTTACATATTCTTGGCTTTTATTCAAAAAATTGTTATGTAAGGATAAAAAATTATAAAACATCTATGCAGAGAATTACACTTTTTATTGATTCATCAACTACTAAATACAGCCTGTTTTAAACGAAGTGTGCACTATTGCTAACTTCTTTATTATTGGACGTACGATATCGGTTTAATTAGCAAACTAGTAGCATTTTTTCTGTTGATTAGAATGGCGAAAACAGAAAAACAATTGAACATCGCCTTCTCGAGAAATTTGGAAAAGTTTAATTTTGTTAAATGGAACACCCTATATATTTTTATATAAAACGATTGAAAATCGCGACATAAAAGTTCATATAAGGTGCGGGCATAAAACTAACAATAACCGAGTTATTACAACTTCTTACTTTTAGACGAGGTGGCTGTGTATTTCTGACATATGTACATAAAATTGTTTTGTTTCAATAATTACTTGCTTTGTTGTCACTCCGCAAGTGTCGTTTATATTTAAATAAAACAGATAACTAAATTTGCTTAGTGTTTCTCTAGTTCGTTTTTGCAAATACCTATCGTAAGATGCCGTTTACACAATCAGAAGAATGTGATATGTTGGAGGCATATCTTGTTTGTCGAAAAAACACTTCCGTAGCACTGGAACACTACCAGCAAAGATTTTCTGAACGTAATTTGCCGAACAGAAGATATTTCCTGAGGCTTTATAGAAAAGTAAGAAACAATTCATTTTAAGTGAAAACACAGAATTAGACGTTTTGGCTTATTTAGAAAGTCATAAAGACAACTCTACCAGAGATGCAGCGATGGACAGTGGTTTGAATGTATCTATGATTTGGAGAATTTTGAAAAAATGTAAGTTCACACCTTATAAATATCGACGGGTTCAGACGTTAGTGCCTGGAGATGCTGAAAGAAGACTTACTTTTTGCCGATGGTTAATAGATGTATAGAATAGGGGAAATCAAAACTTATTGAAACGCATTTTTTGGAGTGATAAAGCTAATTTTTCAAATAGGGGCATGTTTAATTCGAAAAATATGCACTACTGGTCACAGGAAAACTTATTTCTAAATAATCCTAGAAATCCACAAACACAATTTAGCGTCAATGTTTGGTGTGGATTAATAAACAGTAAGATAATTGGACCAATTTTTTATGAAGGTTCTTTGACAGGCAGAAGATATGTCAATTTAATATTGTCTGAAGTATTGGAAGAATATTTAGATGATTTGAACCTATTAGCTCTCCAAAACATTTATTTTCAACAAGATGGAGCTCCCCCCCCATCAGTTTCACGAAGTACGAATAATTCTAGAAAGATTATTTGAAGAAAGATGGATTTCAACAAATGGTCCGATTCGTTGGCCACCAAAATCTCCTGACTTAACCCCATTAGATTTTTTCTTTTGGGGTTTTGTAAAACACGAAATATACAAAATGAGATACGACTACTTGGATAAACTAAAAAATAATATTAGACGCATTGTAGCATATATTAATAGGAAAACTGTTTTAAAGGCAACAAATTCCGTGCTTAAGAGAGCTCAAAAATGTATTACACAAAATGGAGATGTGTTTCAACATTTGTTATGCAATAATTTTTTTAGTAATAGGTTTTTTCTTTTAGTAAGTTGTTTTTTAATTGTCTAATAAATGATGTTATTTAGATTTATTTACAATGTTTATTTAAACAAAAATTTTATTTTATGGATACACAGCCACCTCGTCTAAAAGTAAATAATTGGAATAACTCGGTCATTTTTAGTCCCGCACCTTATATGAACTTTTATGTTTAGATCATGAATTTCAATCGTTTTATATAAAAATATACAGGGTGTTCTATTTAACAAAAGTAAACTTTTCCAAATTTCTCGAGAAGGCGATGTTCAATTGTTCTTATGTTTTTGCCATTCTAATCAACAGAAAAAATGCCACTAGTTTGCTAATTTAACCGATATCGTACGTCCAATAATAAAGAAGTTAGCAATAGTGCACCCTTCGTTTAAAACAGGCTGTATAGTGTAAAAAATCATAGATGGTGTGGTCAGTTGTTTTGTATTAATAATAGAATGAAGGTCATCGCATTATGTTCTAAAAAGCGCATTCTTGATCAAATTATTTCAACAATATTTTTCTATCTGTAGTAGTTTTTATTTTAAGCCGCCCGTAAGAAGTGTTTGACCACCCTGTATAAAAGAAAAGGCACAGCACGGTGATCCAGGAAATGTCCCGTAGTGTAGCAACGTTTGCCAGCTAGTTAATGAGCAGGATGTGGTGGGTTTTCAGAAGCGCCACTGGTTGAAGATGGTTCCAACCAGAAAACATTGGTATTGGTGTAAATTCCTAAACCACTAGTTGCTTCATAAAAGAACAAATAGAAGAAACGCCAGAAACTAATGCAATTAAATTGTTTATTTACACTATAGTACCTCTACAGTCAGCTCCAAAAGCGGATAAATCTTATACAAGTGTAATGTTCGAAGGAAAATAGCAAAATGCTACACTCATGTGAATTGGAATACAAAGTGACAAGCCCACGATTCTGTATATTTGAATCTATTTGCAGTGATGTTTTCTTAATTTTAAGCTTTTATTCTATTAATAAAGTTAATAGTGGAAGTTTATAGGTTTTATTTTAACTTTTACCTTAGCTTTAACGGTTATAAAAGTAAGGTTTTATTGGTGAAATAAATTATATAAATTGGGTGAAGATGTGCCACGAAGGGGTTAACAAGGCCTCGGCTATCTTTTTTAACTTTCAGCAACAATGGCGTGGTGTAAGGACCAGGCTAAGAGATGCTTCGGGCTTTTACAATTGAACAGTAGATTAATAAAATAATTGGGTGCCATGCGTTATTTACAAGAAATAAAACCAACCTAGCTAGCAAAATAGATCAACACCTACCTTGTAAGCTTCGCTGCATACCTCAATCTAAATGTAGTAAAGTGAAACAACAACAAATACAAACAGTAACCGTCGAAAAATATTTAATATTAAAACAATTAAATCAGGGCTGGCGTCACCCAACTTACACACATATGTATATCGGGACAAAACAAACAAAACAACGTTTTAAAAACTTCAATTTGAAGTAGAATTTCGGAATGCGCTAAGTATATCCACACTTAGCGGTAATAGTAATTGAGAAAAAGAGGTTGATTAAACTCGCTCAGTTGGATTTGCTAGGATCTTAGTAGAACTGATATAATTTTCAGCATAATACCTTGGACGATAAGAAAATAGATGCTGATAGGAACATGTACTTACAGTTTAAATAAAGATGAATTCTAGCGATCACCAGGAAAATTCCCATGCATTGCATTCAAGACTCAAGGCCAACTTGACTGCATGATCCCAAGGTCGACGCTCGAAATAAACTAGCATCCAAAAAAAAGGATATTCCTGGCTACGTACAAGCGCGAAAACGGGAAGCTGGAAACGTTAGCTCTGGGATGATAAATTTAAGCCTTCGTGAAGTGAGCCAATACAAGCGGTTTCTAGCCCAAACTCAACGAATTTCAGCCCAAACTAGCCCATGCTAAATAGATTTTAGCTCAAACTAAACGGCCTAAATATTTTAAAAATTAGAAAGTGAAATAAGCTCGCAAAAGCATTCTTATGGAACGGTGTTCTCAGCCTAATGTGGAGGACGCCTTGCAGCGATATCGATGAGCGATATCGATGAGCGGAAACGCAGAGAAATACAGCCTAAATAACCAAAATTAATACGCAAAGGATAGAATTAGAAGAAGCGCTTTTGCCAGCGCTGGAAGCGGGACCGCAAACAATGCTACAAGCGGCTTCACTTGCTTGAAAAACAAGAACGCTTCGAAAAATCAGATATTGCACTGTTTTCACAGCCAACGTGGAACGAAAATGCGACAACAAATTCAAACGCGAAAATGTGCAGGTGTAATTTCTGAATACGAACGCCTGCCGCAAAAAGCTTGGATACTTTTGCTACAAAATATAGCTATAAGATTATCCGAAAGTCGGTGTTAAATGCATTAACGCGCTTTTGAAACAAAGTTGAAATGGGGCGTTACAAAGAGCATCGGCTGTACGATTTTATTTGCAATACTGTACACGAGCATACGTAACCCAACTGTCATCAGTAATAAAGGGCCATCGAAAACGAATAGCGGGAGCCATAATTCGTATAGCGGAGAGTAGTTTCGATATAAAAATTTAGATATATATATATATATATATATATATACAGAATATGGATGTCTATCTTCATTACTTACGTTCGAACTCGAAAACTCCCAACGAATAGAACTATACACTTCGAGGTTCGTTGCACACTTGTAGTCGTGTGCTCGTTCTAGTATTTCCTCGCATAAACAAAACGTAGTGGAACGTGTCTTGCGTTACTTGGGTGCTCCCGAAAACAGTGGACAGTGCTGCCACTATGCATAATAAAGGAACTAAGCTAATTCCTACAGTTCGTAGTAAACACATTTGTTTCGGCTGATTTCAGGATCTTTTTCTCTCATCGGAAGCTAGCAACAGATCTAATCTTGGGGTTCTTGGGAGAACCCGCTCAAAAAAATCGGCAAAGTCGAGTAGGGAGGTCTTTCTGCAGTCCGTTATCGCTTTGTAATTCGCAGGTAAGGTAATCGAAAGTCACAGAGCTGTCTACAAATTGGTTTTCCAGGTGATCCATGAGGTGACATCAAAATCCAGGAGGGAAGATTTTAAGAATCAGATACTAAGAGGCCTGAAAAATCGCGAAATCGAAGATGACGTCAAGAAGCGAGAGCCAGATAACCTACCAGAGTTAGAATATAGCCAGAAGTGTGTAACGTCGAGACGAAGTCGAGACGTTAATGATTCAAGAGTGGATAGAAATAACTTTATCGTCATGTATAATACAATATTTTTTTCTATAGCAAGAACTTTAACAATTTGAAAAGAAAATAAACTGCTCAAGTACAGGTCTAAAGAGTAGCTTCAGCACTGCGAAAACAGGTTGACTTTTCGCCAAAACCAAATAGCGCATGAAGGTGCTTGGGACCTTAGCAACAACTTTGCCCCCTTTCAAAATTTCGATATCTGTAGCCGTTCGAAAGTTACAGGCGATCCAGACAGACACACAGACAGACGGACAAAACGTTCGCATAAGTACGCTGGAGCTACTAATAAGGACAGTCAATCACATTTCAAAATGTCAGTAGCTAGATTGGGTTGCTACGATAATAGGAAACTGTCATATTTAATTTAAACAAAAGTTAGAAAATTAAGTTACTTTATCTATCTTTGATGTTAAAGTGCTACTGTATCTACCCTTGCTGTTAAAGTAAAACTTGACCTTTTGTTTTGAGTTGGTGAAAGCACACTTTAACATGTGCTAAAGAAAAAAGTAATATAATTAAAAATGATAGGTTTGTGCACATGTAAAGCCAGATCAAATGAAAGTAATTGACACAAAAAGGTTGTTACGTGCATAAAAAGGAGCGTAGTTATCATTCATCCGACAAGTATTATCTGTATACAGTCGACATAAATGTTTTACTTTAGATATTATATGCGTCACTTACATTAAATAAAGTTTCTTCTAAAAAACATTAGACAACAAAACAATATGGAAAGAATATGTGGATGTAAGGAATGCTGATAGACTACCATTGAAACCTAGGATATACAGTTGAAAATGAAAAACTGTAGGTAAATTAAGAAAACAATGACTTAAAGAGGAAGAAGATGGACCAAAAGAAGTTACAGTGTTAAAAATTGCAACTTTTAAGTCACACAAATGTACTCACAAAGGTGTATTCGTAAACATTGAAAACTTGCTGATCTAACAACGAAAATTTAAAAATGCTGCTTTACAAGAATTAAAACATAATATATAGAAATAGGAACAAATTTATTAATAATAGAAACATGTTCACTAGAATAATTATCTATAAGATGCATTATTATGTCAAAAAGAAGCTTGTTATCACAGGAGCGCCTGCTTAATAACTCACAAGAATTTAACAAAAGACAGCTGTATTATCGTAATAGAGAGGCATGGCAATTTTAAATTTAAATAGCTAATTGTTGTTGAAAATAAACAAGCAAATAAAATTGGTAGACTGCCTCGCAAAATCCATTAGTGAGTATTCCTAGCATTTTGTTTTCCTTTAATGTTATTGTTTGAGTCTTTGAGAAATGAGTCCGTGACTTCGGGTAATTGAGGAAAAAGACTTATTTTAAATTTCATCAGATGGAAATTTTACTGGTAACATTTAATTCTAATAGTATTCGCGTTCAGTACATGCTATTTCCTTTATAATTGAATCAATTTCTTCACTATTCCATTATAAAACTTATTCTCAGATTAATTTGCAATTTAGAGTAAAACGCTAACCGATGTCCTAATTGAGCTGTGACTAATTCGCTTTTGAAGGCGCTGAAATAATACGAAGGATCTTCGTGATTTAGCTTAATGATCAGCATTCAATAATAATTCTGGCAATTACAAAAGTGTAAGAGGACCTATTTAAATTGAAACGGAACGAAGCTTTCATCGCAACCGATCATTGCTTTAATTTAATTGCAGCTACAGCTTAAATGCTTAATCTTGCCAATTTCTTGGCACGGAGCAACAACTGAACTTGCAAATTGTGTAAACGAAGTTACATTGGAAGTAAATTAGTTTAATCTGCAAGAAAAACAGAAACTTTTGTTTAGTGACTAATTAATTAATTTATGAGACTCTGTCAAATTCTGTTGCAGAACTCTTCTTTTTATAAGTTGCTTTCCAATTACATCATTTCCGGGAAATGCATACTTACATGTCTAGTCACTTAGTGCCATGGTTGATTCTGTGCAACTATACGAGCAATCGATAACAGTTAAACTTAACTCTGAAAATACCCCAAGAAGAAGTAATAAAAACATAGTTCCTGGTCATTCAGTCAACGAAGCCCACATAAATTCTGAAAGACTGCAAGATTTATGAGCTGCGCTGCAAAACAAGAATGTCTGTATAAACATTAATGGGCACAGATTATACGGATGCAGAAGTTTAAAATACTTCAACAGCGATGCCGCAGGGAATAACAAACCCAAGACTCGTTCAATTTCTATTGAATTATATTGTCGAGCAATAATAAAATCAATAAAAATTGATAATCGCAACTTCTTAAGGAAAATAAGTTCTTTTCACCCTCTACTGTAAACAAATGTATACTTTTATATTATATACAGGTTGGTTAGAAAATAATAACATAGCACAAGTACCGCGAAAAACGTCCTACCTGTTTATTTTGAACTACAGCCTTGATGGCGCCCTTTCTCAATACACCATCGGGAAGCTGGAATTCACATGTGCACGATTTCAAATTCAAAATGCGTACTTAATCTAATTAATACAGCACAAAAGTTTCAGATCAGATTTATGCTAGCGGGTTTATATATAGAAAAGTTCTGGTAGAACGAATCAGGCCCATTATAATTTCTAGCACCAAGTTAGCTGGAAAATACCAAACTAAATCATGAGAAACGATGACATGCCGCGAGCTTTGCTTGGTTAACAACAAAAACGGAAAAGAAGAATTCCATCTTTTAGCTCAAAGCAAACGACCTTCGGCCGAGCGAAGAACTGATATGCGAAATTCAAACTATCAGCGTTAAATGACGTTTGAGCCGCAACTAAGTCCGTAGGAAATCAAACCCACGGAAATTGTATATACATATTAAGGCAAATATATCAAAATCAGAGAACGGCTTTCTTTCCTGAAACTACTTAAGACAAAAGGGTTTTAATCTTCGAAATTCATCTCGAAACTGACGTTGGTTTTTGTTCGTATTATGAAGGTTACAGTTCTTTCCTGAAATTTCCCAAAGCAGCTGATTTCCAACACTTCAAAATATAATCTGACAAGATTGAAAATATTATTTCATACATCAAAATGGAAATTTTTACCTTATAAATCAATTGTCGATAAAATGTATTATAAAGATCGAAGCCGGACATCTCGCCGCCGCCATCTCGGCGCGGGGCCATCTCGGCGCCAGCCAACTCGGCGCAAGGCCATCTCGGCGCCGAATTCAAATTCGCAAACTACAGTGTGCACTACGTAAGAGAATTATTATAAACAAATAATAAATAAAGTGATCGCCAAAAACCTGGCATCAAATGAAGCAAAATTATTTAGAATTTCTTGGAAAATCAAACACTGACGACCAGAGGTGGTTGCAAAGTGATTACAAATGGGCCAAACGTACGTTGTCACGTGACTTCCGTTATCAGTAAAATTTTACATTTTTTAGAAATAATTATGAAACATGCATTTACTAGTCAAGATAGAGACACATTTTACGAAAAAAAGTTTTAAGGCCTTGAGATTGTTCAGTCAGCTAAAACTAGCACTTTTTGGATTTACACAATTTCGAAAAACGCTTTTTTCTAACTAAGTGCCTTTTATGCGGCAAATATATATTTAATGTTTATTTCCCATATCAAAAAATTTTATTGTTAACAAAGTTTTTTTATTATGAAATAAAAAACTTTGTTAAAAATATTTGTTTTTCCATAGCAGTCTTTGTTGAAACTAAAATTCTTTGATATGGGACCTAAACATAAAAGAAAATGTGAGAGATCAAAGTTGGCCGAGGATTTTGAAATTTGGTATAGGAGCGTAGATATTGATTCTAAACAACTTCTCTTAATAACTTTTTGTCGTATTTGCTACATGCACGTTTTTAGAAAATTTCCAAGGCATACTTGATTTTTGAAAACTGATATGCTGTTGGAAATTCGCATTAACCAAGCAGGGCTGTACCTCAAAAATGAAAATTTATATCGAAATTTTTTTACCTTTTACAAGAGGCGTTTCACCTATCCGGGGACACACTGTATAAATACAGGATAATTTCTAAGTTAATTTTTTCCTTTTACCAGGATGTAAAGCTAAAAAAAGTTTACCACTTTTGCGAAATATCAAAACTAAGCGAGATACAAGGTGTTAAAGTTTCAAATTAAGAACTAAAATTACTTAACGAAAATTAAACTAAACTTAATCTCACTTAAATGATATGTTCAAAATTATCAGCATTCGCTTCTACAAACACATTCCGCGTATAAGAGCGATGCGGCAGCGGCATTTTGACGACACTCCCAGTAAATAATAAGCATATTCACTCATTCATTATTTTCATAAACATGAGTCATTATTGTAGCAATAACATTAAGAAAATTACAATGGAAAATTAGTTGACAGGTCATTTCTTGACAACAGAGATAAACAAATAAAATTGTCTAGCCGCCTTTGCGCCAAAGTTTAGTTTTTAATTTGAAACTTTAACACCCTGTATCTCCGTTAGTTTTGATATTTCGGAAAAGTGGTAAATAAAACAATGCTTATCTTTTAGCTTTAGATCCTGGTAAATGGAAAGAATCAACTTAAAAATCACCCTGTATATAAATATATATTAAACAGTACTGGTACTGTTTACATTTTACTTTATACAGGATGACAGCTTGTCCGAAAACTTATGTAGCCCGTATTCGATATATTGCGTGATTTTTTACTTAGTTAAAAAATGGCGTTTTTCGAAGCTGTGTAAATCCAAAGAGTACAATTTGTTACGGTCTTAAACTGACTCTACGACACCGCACCGGCTCATACAATAACGAAACGGCCGGCGCGGGCCGTAACTGACGAAATCGGGACGAAATATCTCCTAGGCCGCCATCCACGCCGCAACAAGTTAGGCCGAGCTAGACTTTCAGTGGAGATGGGCGGGGCCTTTCACGAGATTATCTGAGGGTAACGGCCAGAAGGTCGGTAACGAACGGTCAAATAATGAGGGCGCCACCAAGCCTGTCTTAACCCGACTAACCGGGCCTGGGCGGTTAGACGGGGCGAAGCATTCAAGATACTCCGTCGATAGGGTTACTCATGGGTTGCAAGTTCACATAACAATTTCGGGATTGCCTTATGCAAAGATTGTAATTAGGTGCCAATCCGGCCGCGACTACGCAGCTGTCTCACCCACCTGTACGCTCAAGGCTCCCTCGTCCCGTCGCACAATAATCATTACACTGAAGCGGCGCTTATCTGAAACAGAACATGCACAAGTCGAAACAAAACAATAGTTCCCTTAATTAACAAGTCATATATTGGATCATGGGTTACAATGGGGCAGCGGAGTGCGTCGCCCTATATGTATCTATATTATATCTAAGAAAACACCAGCTGGCGCACCTAGCGACAGATGTACAGAATAAACAAGGTAGCACTAGGCGCAAGCTCGTGCAAAGATACAGCCTAAAATTCGAAATGAATGCGCAGCATGTGGGCGCGAAACCTTATGCAACGTACAGTAATGAACAAAGTAGCACTTGTAACATAGACAATCTGTAATTTGGAATGAACGCACAGCATGCGGGCGCGAAGCCTTAGGCAACATACAGTAATGCAAGCCCTTGTAAAATAGACAGTCTGTAATTTGGAAATGCGGGAAAATATGACGACAGTGCCTGTAGGCACAAGAGACGTGACGGGCTCGCTCTCGGCGTTCCAAAAGAACTCGCACGCGGGACTTAATGCTCCCCGCGGGACAGGAACACTCGCGTTCACAACGGTAATCAGTTCAAAGACATATACCTTAATACGTAGGCGGTCGGGAAGCCTGGTACAGTTGAGTTGCGACAGGCTGCAGTCTTAGGTGGCAGGTACATTCGATATTCGACGGTTATAGTGATGAGTGGGCATCCGCCATACTGGCGACGTACGACGCGTCAGGACGCGTACAACTTGACGACGAAAATGGGCCACTTACGTTCTGCGGGACAGATCCTCGAATGTCGAGATGAAGGGGACGACCCCTTACTTACGGGAGCAGAAACTGGACTCAAGATGCACTCACGCTACGCCGAAATAATTCGGAGCACGCACAAACACAACACCTCTCGAAGGTGAAACCATTCTCGCAGCGCTCGCTGCCACAGCTCAAGACGGGCAACGAAAAAGAGGGCCTCCACGGCAACAATACTAAAAGGACAGCGGCAGGCGTCCTCGGGCACCTAAGGGGCCGAAGGACGCCGCCTGGGTAACACAACCACCAAACGTACGCTTTCTGCAACGGGCTGCGATCAACTGCCCAGAGGGAAGCGCTGCAACATGACACATCTGTCGCGTCCCCACGTGACTATATCTCGGCAGCCAATCGTGAAGCGATAAGATGAAACAAATAAGTGCCGGTGACGAAGAAAGCACGCCTCAACGGCGTGATTTCTAGAAGGTTCGGAATTCTTGCGAGCGATAACACCCGGCTGCCAAAGTACCAGCAAAGGGGTGCTCCAACTGACGAGAAATACTGCGTTTGGGGCCAAATATGTGCAAAATCATTGTTATGGAATTAGGCGATGAAGCCAAATAAGTAACTAAAAGGGTTTAGCATACGGGCACGCTGCCCTAAAGCCTAGGTGGCTAATTAAAATACCAAAATGACCTGACAAATTTTTCGGGAATTAAGCAAGATTTCCATACAATTTTTTATTGTGTGTTAGTTTTAGCTAACTCAACAATCTCAAGGCCAGAAAACAACTTTTTTTGTAAATTTTGTTTTTATCTTGGCTAGTAAATGCATGTTTCGTAATTATTTTTAAAAAATTTAAAATTTTACTGATAACGGAAGTCACGCGACAGCTTTTGTTTGGAACATTTGTAATCACTTTGCAACCTCTGGTCGTCAGTGTTTGATTTTCCAAGAAATTCTAAATATTTTTTTCATTTGATGCCAGCTTTTTGGCGATCACTTTATTTATTATTTGTTTATAATAATTTTCTTACATAGTGCACACTATAGTTTACGAATTTAAATTAGGCGCAGAGATGGCCTTGCGCCGAGTTGGCTGGCGCCGAGATGGCTCCGCGCCGAGATGTTCCGGCGCCGAGCTGGCCCAGCGCCGAGATGGCGGCCCCGAAGTGACGGCGCCTAGATGGCGGCGCCGAGATGTCCTAGACCCTATAAAGATATAGTCTAATTCTCAGTGATCAAAGTGTTACTACAAGTGCGAGTTACCAAATACCATTATAATTATACATAATTTTGACTTGTAAATTTTACATGCGGTTGTCCTAAAGTGAAATTTAAAGACTTGTTGGTGGCTTGATACGAAATAAAACATTTTCATGAGAATTCTTTTTTATTACGATTTTGATATTGAGTTCCCAACAAATATTTCCACTTAACGAGTTTTTCTTACATTAACAAATAGTATTTTCGATTAAAATGATTTTTGATATAAAGTTTTAGATAAAAAAATTAGATATTTCAAACAAATGCTACAGAAATGGTTCTGTGTTCTTGTCGGATAGCTCTTGGTCCTTCCATTCCTTTCAAAAGACTTCATAATTCGCTAGCTGAAGTTTATCAAGTACAGGCTCTGAAAAAGTATTTTCTTATTTGTTTTTCGAATTACTTTTATTATATATTATTGAACAGAATAACAATTTGTTACCGTTCAAACGGGAATTAACGATAATAGCACTCTATACTCCGGGGTAAAAATGCTTGCTAAAAGGATTTACCATAATTCCGCTTTGACGGTTTGGTAACGGAAGAGTTGTCCGGCTGTACTCAGGGAGATGGGCGCGGTCCAAACTGAACAAGCGGTTAATTACGGCGAAGTGCCGCCGTGACAGGGGTAGTCGTAATCGAGATGCGTTTAAAGCAACGGGTTTGAATTGGGGTGGAGATAATAATAATAATAATAATAATAATAATAATAATAATAATAATAATATATTTATTGTCCAACAGCAGAGCCAATTAAAGGACAAATTACCAAAAAAAAATAATTATGAAATTATGACGATAGGATATACATGTAAACTTAGAAATAAATAACAGATCAAGAATATTCATAATAAGTTTCCAATAAGAATTTTAGTGTACATTCAAAGATATCACATTTTCCACAAATTTGATTGTATAGTGAACACATAACTGATATAGGCGATTTTAATAGTAAATTAGTTTTAGCTGTTTGTAGGTAAAAAGTGCACTGTGATCTACTATTGCTTCTCGGTGTATGAAAATTAACCATTTCCAAAATTGAAGGACAATCAATTTGGTGACGCAATAATTTATATAAAAACGTCAAAGCAATTATTGATCGTCTAGTATCAAGAGAACACATATGGAAGGCGTCCAACAGCTCTTCGTTTGGAAACCCCCTGGTTGGATAAGAACCATACACTTTACACCAAAGGTATTTTAAAAACTTACGTTGAATACCCTCAATAAGCACTTTATATCGATCATAGTAAGGAGACCATATTAAGGCGCAATATTCAAGACGCGATCGTACAAGTGAAAAAAATAATGTTATAATGGTACTTATATTAGAAAATTGTTTTGAATTTCGCATTATGTAACCCAACATTTTATTGGCAGATGATACCATTTGCACAATATGCGTATTAAATGACAATTCGCTGTCAAAAATGACACCAAGATCTTTTATCTCATAGGTAACACCTATCTAACTTGTTACCACTAATAGTGTAATCAAAAATTACAGGCATGTCTTTCCTTGAAAAGGTTACAACTTTACATTTCGCTACATTTAAATTTAGTCTATTATTAGTACACCATTCACGAAGAAGATTTAAATTACTTTGCAAATTGATACAATCAACTGAAGTGTTAACTGATGTGAATATCTTCACATCATCCGCAAACATTAACGTTTCGCATTGCAAAGTAAGCCCAAGGTCGTTAATAAACAGTAGAAATAGCAAGGGTCCAAGATTTGACCCCTGAGGTACACCAGACCGAGCAGTGAACGGTATAGAAGAGTAACCATTATATTCCACAATCTGAGCCCTATCTAGCAGATAAGATTCCAGCAATCTCACCAGAGAAACACTAAAACCATACATGTACAATTTCATAAGTAATAGCCCATGATCGATACGATCAAAAGCCTTTGAAAGATCAGTATAGACTACATCCACTTGCCCTTGGTTGTCAAGAATTTCAGAAGTGAATTGAACAAAACAGCATAAATTCGTTACTGTTGATCGCTTCTCAACAAATCCGTGTTGATATGGAGATATGATACTTTTGACAGACGCGTAGATGTAGTTATAGATGATCATTTCAAAAACTTTAGAAAATTTTGATGATATAGCTATCGGTCTATAGTTACTTACGTCAGTGTTATCATTATTCTTAAACACAGGACAGACTCTGGTGAACTTCCACTTATTAGGAAAGGTATTCGTTTTTAAACACAAGTTAAAAATAACTAAAAGTGGAGCGATAAAAATGTTTCCTCACTCTTTAATTAGGTAGCTGGGAATTTGGTCAAGTCCAGATGTCTGTTTGTTTTTAAGCTTATGAATTGCGAGTTTGATATCATTTTCAGATATAGATTGAATATTTACATTTACATTAGGAAAATTGAAAAATGCAGAATCAGTATCCAACATAAATAAACTAGAGTCTTGATAAACGCTGCTAAACTGATCAGCAAAGGCATTTGCAATATCTTGAGGATGATTATAAGGCACATCTCCTTTATGTAGCTTCCCTGGTATTCGAGAAATACCCTTCTTAGAACTAATAAAAGACCAAAAATTCTTGGAATCAGTATTGATGGAATTTTCAATTTTAATTAAATAATCATTGTACGCTACTCTAATTTGACATTTTACAAGAGCCCGCATACGTTTAAACTCTCTTAAACTATGTTGGCAGTTGCTTTGCCTATATCTCTTGTAAAACTTGCTCTTCAGTTTAATATTTTTGATAATATTTTGTGTAAACCAAGATGGGTATTTCTGTTTCTTATTTTTCTTTTTATAGTAACGTACGTACTGGTCAAGTCTATTATACAATATCTTGTAAAAAAGATTACAGGCATCATTCACATTGGCAGAATCATTCAGCCCAGACCAATCGACTGAGATTAATGCATCATACAGTCCAAGAAAATTAGCCTTGTTAAAATTATATTTTATACTGTTCATTGACGGAGGAAAATTAACGGACTTCAAATATATTAAAGCAAATACTCAGAGCCGGATGATGCATGTCCTCACTTATCAGTGGTTCGCTATCATGGTTAACAGAACAACTACAACTAGCAAACACAAGATCAAGTAATTTACTATTACTATTAGGGACTTGATTCCATTGGCGCAAATGTAATAATTCAGAAAACTCGGTTACGGAAGAATATAACTTATCAGTGGAGTCTGAGTTATAAAAACTAGGTATGTTAAAGTCTCCCAATATCACCAAATTCTTCACATGTAAATAACGTTGCAAGAAATAATCAAACACTATGTCGAGGTCAGTAGCTGCTGGAGTACGAGGAATGTATACAATGAATATGTATACACAGTGACTTGAAAAAGAACACTTGCAACCAGCGACATCAAAGGCAGGTAAAGCATTTAGAAGTTCCGATAAATTTAGTTCTTCTGATATGATGTGATTTTTGATCGCTAAAAGAACTCCGCCGCCGCGTGCAGTGTTAGTAGAAATAAAGTTCCGATCACTCCTATACACATTATATGTATTAAATGGAAAGAATTCGGCGCTCATTATTTCATTTGATAACCACGTTTCACTTAAACTAATAATATCATATTCACAATCAGAAATACTTGCAGTAAATTGATCAACTTTGCCACGTATACTACGGACATTCAGATAGTAACACATTAGGGTTCTGCTGCTGGAATTATTTAGTTTTTTTGAACAACACCTGGCAATTCGTTTCGCCACTTTCAGATCTCTGTTTCAGCTCTTCTTTACATTTTCGAAACTGCTCTCTTTGATAACGAGTTTCATCTTTCCGCAAGAACACATTTTTAAGATCGGTATGAGATTTCAGAGCAAGTTTATTTCGGAGAACCGTATAAACTTCAGATACAATATTTAAAGTAACACGCAGCGGTCGAGGTTTTCTTGTATTCGTTTTTGGTGTACCCAGGCGCATTATCTTGATAATATTTATGCAAGACCCTGTATAATCCCGAAATCACGGTTTGCCACCGCGTCAGCGCTCTTGGGTGGCGTCTGCACCTGGCTCGGGGACTTACTGTCAGAGGTTAAACAACTCCCGCAGCTAGATTTTACATTGATATTTACAGCTAGAGAAAAACACATAAATTCGCCCCAGGACGCATGTATAAATCATAAAGAAACAAATATATCCGTTTATTGATTAAAATATCAAAATGAGTAAACAGCTACACCTCAAGTAGTAATTCCTTAAATTAATGTGACAATCAAACGTGATAAACAATGAAAGTATTAGAATATAATCGATGCGGCCAGCAGCGTTGAAAGCGCGTTTTTCTTCTTCCTCTTCTGGTGGGGCTAGTTGTAAGGTGCACTGAGACCTATTGGTCCATTGTGCTCCCACCTAGTTTGTTATGGATCTCATTTGAAGAGGCCAGTTTTCAACGCGAAGGAAAGAATTCTACCCATAGGAACGTCCCTTATCGCCTGGGGTTCCACCAGGCCGGCTTCGAAATGTTTATATCTCAGTGTTAGGAGAGCTACAGATTGACATAGAACATGAATTGAGGTTTCTTGCTCTAACTGGCACTTCCTGCAGGTGGCATCATTTACGATTCCAATTGTAAATAAGTGCTTCTGTAGGTGACCGTGTACTGTTAGACCAGTCACGCTCCTAATATTTTTTCTGCTCATTGACAAGAGAGTAAAGGTGTTGGCAGGCGACATTTCCCCGTTGAGAAGTTTTGCCTGGATTGGTTGCTTTGCCAGTGCTCCTTGTCTCTTTGCAGTGGCACGGGTAATCCCTAAGGCCGGCTCAGGGCTGATGAGTGACTCTTGAGAACCCCTTCTGGCTAGAGCATCGGCTTCTTCGTTACCCTCTATTTCACCATGGCCTGGTACCCATAGTAGTTTGACCCAGTTTTTTGTACCGAGACTATTCAGGGTCTGGCAACATGCCAGGACCAACCTGGAGTTGATTCTGGGCGAACTCAATGCTCTTAGTGCTGCTTGGCTGTCTGTGCAGATATAGATATACAGATTGGAATAACCTCTTTGAAGGTTTTCCTGAGCACAGGTTAGGATGGCAAATACCTCCGCCTGGAATACGGTATCATATTTTTCTAGGGCAACGGTGAGTTTGACTCTCGGCCTACAGCTTAGATGCCAGCACTAAATCCCCCCGCCATTTTAGAGCCGTATGTGTACCGGACAAGTCCCATTGGAGTGACGAGACGCTATTGCTGTCACCAATCGTTCCTGTCAGGAATGAGTACCTGAAATGCTTTGT